>VZTD01005270.1:983479-1134173 GCA_013397725.1 Rhagologus leucostigma
CAGACCGCGGCCCCTCAGCTCCCGCCCGCCGCTGCCTGAGGCGGTCCGAGCCTCCTCCCCCGGCCCTCAGCCCTCATCCCGCGGCCCGGCGAGGGTGCTGCCAGGGAGACCCCGCTCCCGGCGGTGCGGGAGGTGCCGGGGTGGACGGCCCGGTGCCGCCGAAGGACGCGGGAGCTCCAGGTGCGGTGTCTGAGGAGGTACCGTTGTGGCATCTGTGTGGAGACAAACAACCAGTTTTCAAAGAGGCCCCAGTTTTGAAGAGGTGATGGTTTTATAAAATCTCAGCCTCTAGAATTGGGTCATTTATGGGAAAAAAAATAGTTGTTGTTAACAAAGATGTCAGATTCTAGTTGAAGTAGATAAGAAGCTTCCTAAGCCCATGTACTTTGAAGTGTTAAAAACAAAGCTGTTGAAATCAGGACAATTTAAGACTTCTATTTGCCTTCATTTCTGAGGTACTTGTCTCATTGTTTTTAAAAACTGCTGCCGTATCATTTCGAGGAGCGGCGGGGGCCGTGGGAGGCCCTGAGGGTGCAGTGCCCCTTCCCCAGCAGCGCCGGCCGCCTCACGGAGCTGTTCCAAAGTCGCGCCCAGGGCAGCTCACACGTGCTGATCGCTCGCGCTAAAGGGTGACCGGAGAGCCCGGTGTGTTCTCGAGAGTAAAGCACCAAACTAGAAATAAGGTAGTTTGAGCTCGTACCTGTGGGAATGGCCGCTTTTAAAAACTTTTCCTACCTTTCTTATGCTTGACAACATTAAAATTTGGGGTTTGTCTCGGAGTAATTTCGTACCAGTTCTTGGTGATAGCGTTATCAGATTACTTGCAGCCTTTCCAGTTACTTAGCTCGGTCCTGGGTGTGCTTGAAAGCTGAGGACTAAGTCTGTGTGTTTAGTTTCCTTTTATCTTAAATGTGTGAGTAGAAATTCTTAGAATTGATATTTAACAATATACAGCACTAGTAGCCTCCATTTTCTGAGAATCACTCCCTTTTTTTTTTTTTCATGACAGGACACAAGAGGTACTCAAAACATTTCCTCTATTGATGTTTTATCTTGGTTTTGATGTTGCTTTGAATTGAGAATTGTCATTCAGATGTCTGTAATGGCAGGTGTGCAGAATTCTCTTGATACTGATTTTCTTCTGGTAACTATATGCATACCTAACAGATACATTCGTGTTGCTTTCTTGTGTTTGTGACTATCTGCATCTACATTGTTGGGTTGCACTTGGATTGTAAACTGGGAGGAGAGGAGATATTGTGGAGAATTTTTTTAGACATTTTCAACACCCATTTGTCTGTGTCTTGTGGGTGTTACCATAATAATGCTACAGTAATAAGATGTTAACAGTGGCTGGTTTGAATCTGCTCTGAGAAGAGCTGAACAACACAGTAATAAACCTACAACTAGTTATTTTGCCTAAGAAAACGATGCCTGTGTGCACACAGCAGTTCTGTCTTTCCCCTAGTGATCACTACTTTGAGACTCCCTATAGGGAAATTCATTATATTATACTTAGTCTGCTTAGGCCACCACTACTTATTTTTTATGATTATTTTGTCCCTGAGGCTAGACATTGTCTGGTGTAAAGCATCTTTTTTTTTAAAAAAAAAAGTCATTTCTATTTGATTTATTATGGATAAATTAGGCTTAATGAAATGCAGTCAGAAACCACCCTTTTCTAACATACTGTATTTTTTGAGCTAGATAGATACGATCATAAAACCAACAAATTTTCACACAAGGTTTTCCTTTCTGTTTGTTTTCTTTAGCAACAAAACTGCTTAGAAAGTTCCGGCTCCTCGTAGCGAATACAATTTAGTCACACAGTCGGCAGCATTCCCTGGTTTGAGAGACACGAGTCTTGCATCTTTCTCAAGCTGTTTATTCATTCCTCAGTCAGGGCTCAGATCCATGAGGCCTTCTCTCATATGATAGCACTTCCAGACAAGTTTAGTGGGGTCTGAGCATCCTCCCATCCACCATGTGTTGGAAAAGCAACTTTTTAACTTGTTGCAGTAGCAAAAATGGTCATTTTTCACATATTTTACATTTTCATAACTGTGTATTTACAGTTCATTTTTTATTTATAGATCACAGTAAGTATTAAGTAAGAGGCAAGTTATAACAGTCAGTATAGCATATTGCAATTGTAATGTTTTGTAGCTCTGTAGCATCTTTAAGGAACTTTTTTTTAGCTCCACAGCAGCTATAGTAGGTGAATGTTATTATTCCTTGTTTATCTGTGTGCAAACAGAATTGTGAATAGTTTTCCAGTAAATAAAACAAGTCCCAAAGACTCGGGAAATTTCTACAGCACCAGTGGAGGATAGAACTTCTCCCATTGCAAGCAGTGATCACTGTTACTCACACCTGCAGTAGCAGTGGGCCCTAAGGACTCTAAAAGGTCACGACAGAATAAATGTACAGGCAGCCCCTCTGGACCAAAACTGGTTCTTTTTGCTAGCAGAGTAATTCTTTATGAACAGTTATTCTGCAAGGACACATCTGTGTGAGAGAGAAGTTGCTGGAATATTTGGTATAATGGGCATGAAATTTCTTAGATTCTTTTCTGTCCTATTAAAAACTGTAGCAAACCAACACATGAAAGCAGCAGATGTGCAGCGTGATTGTTAAAACTCTGTGTGGATCCTCTCATGAACAGGTTAAGTGGTCTGTTCAGAGTAGCTTGATCTTACTTTGGTGAGGAGGAAGAGTTTTCGTACTTAAACCACTGTTGTATTCTTACTGCATAATTTATGGAGGCAATTTAGGGTGCTCTGACCTGGCTGTTGGAGGTCGCTAAACTTACACTTCTAATGATAAATCAGAGCAGTCACCTGCTGTAGCAGCCAGGGCTTGCAACACTTCAGAGCAGAGAAACTTGCACCGAAGTCTGGAGCTGCCAGCCTTGTGTGTCCCACTCCCTGAGCTGTGGCTGTGGAAACAAACCCCCGCAAGCTGTGGTCAGGTGAGGCCGTTGCAGCTGACAGCCATCTTGTTGTCAAATACTACATTGGGGTGTGTGAGTAACTGCATTTCCTGCTCTGGGATTTAAACTTCTAGAGCAGATGAGCAGTTGCTGTTTAACTATTGTCCCTGGTATAATGGGCAGTGAAATGGCAAGACTATTCTATGTATACTGTCCTCCTTACTAAACTTTATCTGCAACTGATTGCAAGTATGTTATGTATTGCTAATAGCTTAAAACCGCTTGGTTTGGCAAACAGTTTTAAAAAACTGAGATACGGTGAGATATGGTGGTGCTGGTAGTGTTTAAGGTCAGTTCTTGTTGTGCACATCGAAAAGTATTGATTTGTTGCTGAAACATGGTGGGAGTAAGTTTGCTTAACACCCAACTGGCAAATACAACTAATCTTTGATAAATATGAACAGATAGAAGAAGTGTGGAAGAGTAAACTGGAAGATCATCTGAACTTTGACATGTACAAGAAGATAGGAGTGAAAAAGACTTTGTGCATTATACTGTCTTTAAATTTTACCGAATTAGTATAGCAAGATAATTATGCATTGAAATATAGTTACCACTGTAATATGCTTGAGAAGAGCTAGCTGGTATAGTGTAAGCCTCAACAGTTATCTCTGAATCCTCTTTTTTAAAATGTGTATTTTAATTCTATTTACTAAGAAAAAAATACTCTGGATGAGTGTGGCAAGAAGAATTTGAGAAACTGTTTCTTTTCAGTCCGTGTACTCAGTGGATGCTGTTACCTTAGTAAGCTAAGTCTTTCTTTTAAAGCAATTAACTCCTTCAGCCATACAGGTTTCCCTGCATATTTTCTCTGCAACAGAATAAAACCAAGGCATTCCTAATATGCAAGAGAAACTGGAGGTGGCAGAGTGGAAAGCCAGGCCCAAAGGAAGAAACAGGAGTATGTCTGTGAACCTCAGGATCTCAGGCCTACATTGTAACCACAAGTAAGCCTTACTGGGTTAATGCTTTCCATTAGGCTCTGCTGCTGTTCTACTGCTGTTATTCTGATTCAAAAGATAGAGACTTCCTGATGTGTGTGCCCTCTGGGGTACAGCGGGACCAAGCAGCCAGGGATATAAAAGCAGGTGAAAAGTGAAGAGATGGGCTATTAGCTTTTCACTGTAGGAGTACTGTTAAGTGTACAGAATCACAAGATTAAAAGATACGGAGCCAAATCCACCCCTGCTCTCAATTAACTTCTGTATAATGACATTAGAGGTAATTTGGCCATTTATATTTAATCTGATTTGCATAGATGGGCAGCTTGAAGTAGGTGGCTGTGAATGGAATGCTATTTCATGCAAATCACTTGCCTAAATATTGGTTTGGTCTGATTGAGAGCAGCTGTTCTCTCTTGCATTTCAGTAGCACCAGATCAGAGATATTAACCATGCTTAATTATATGTATAACCACTAAAGCCAACGATGGAGCTCATTCAGAGTTGAGGACAGGTAAGAACTTTCAGAACTGTGCAAGTTCTTAGTCTGAAGGGGCCCTTATATAGATTTTTGTTTTCTGATAAAAAAAAAAAATACTGTATTTTGTAGATTTTTTACTATTATTTTTAATGTTCTGACTTACCTGTGGAGAACTTTTTGGAACGTAATAAGAATCCAATGCCACTACACACCAGGGAAAAGAAAAAAAAAGGCACTGGTGCCTGGGAAAACAGATCAGTTTGGCCATGTAACAGTCAGTACAACTGTATGATATTTGAACAGGTGCTTGCTGCACTCTTGATCTGATGGTAAATCATTCAGTTTGTATTTTCCTTACTACTGTAGCTTCTTCCCTCTTGTTCTGAAACTGTGCTGCAATATGCTCTATTGCTAGAATCCATTTCTTTGATGTTACAGTTCTGATATTTGCTTATTGCTAATAAGCCTTGTTGCCTACATTCTCATCCCAAGGCATTTATTTTGTGTATGTGATATACCTTGTAATTTCTGTAGCTCAGGGCAGTTTGCAGCTAATCAAACCTGCATTTCTAAATGTTATAATTCAAATAAGCCATCTCTTAAAACAGTCTGTGGTTCAGCACTTTGTAGAATGTGTTTACTACATATCCAACACACTTCATAGGATATTTTTACTATGTATACAACGTATTTCCTTTCACTGTTACTTTTAAATGTTTGTTCTTTGTTGTTATATGCCAAAGTGAAATGAACTACTATTATCCAATCCTGCTATCACGCTAGGATCATTAGACGCTGTAGGGAAAAGCGTAAGATAATTCTCCAAGCGTTTTTCTTAAACTTGCTATCTTGATGAGGAAATAATGACCATTGGCAGACTGTAAATAAAGAAGTTAGGAATTTCACCCTCTCCTGTTCCTATGTGCATGAATGGAAAGTGAATTTATAATGGATCCTTCTTCCTTGCTCTCATCCTTTCTCACTCAAACTTCTTCCTGGTGTTGTTACAAGATCTTATCCTTCTGCAGATGTTAGATAATATAATTTTGTCTGTCTGCTTCTCATAGATTCTCTTTTATTTTTTTTTATTTTCCGTCAGTAGGGTTGTGGTGCTAAAACACCCCGTGAGCCCTCTACTGGGCCTTGCTGCTTTTTCCTTAGGCTGTGGTAGCGGTTTTTCCTTCCCAGCTGTTCTTGCTTGAGCCTAAGGAGTCAGGTTAGCGTCTGTTAAACTGCTTTAATCCTGCTGACGTTTTTTTAAAATTTAATTAATGTGCGAAGGAGTCCTTGCGTTCAGTGCTGTACCCGGGAGTTTGGCACCTTTGGTAGTGAACTCACATCCTCGATAGGCACGGTGCAGACATGAGCGTTTCCTGCGGAGCCCCCGCGGCGCCTGGTGCTGGAGTGGTGCCGCTCAGGACTCCGTGAGGCTGCACCTGGCCGTGCGTCCCTCGGCAGCCCGGGGCAAGGCAGCTCGCAGAGCTGGCTGGGGTCTGTGTGCGGTGCCCCTGCGCTCCTCAGTTCCCAGGCTGGCTGTGGGTGCTTGGCAATACGGCTGCGCTGTCCAGCGCCACCGGCTGACGCAGAGCTGCTCCAAAACCTGGAGGTGCCGTGAGGAGCGCCCTGAGTGGGACCCCGAGGCAAGACGGAGCTGCGTTCTGCTAGGAGCGGCTGCTCGGGGTTTGCGTTATAAAAGCTCCGTATGATTCTTAGAAAAGCATCTGAAAAGGGGCAGATTGGTATCCCCTGTTTTCGCACAACACCTGCCTGTGATTTTAACACTTTCCTTCCTGGCACGCTCCAGTCAAGCCTTTGCCAAGATTTCCCAGACTTTGTCCTTCCTCACTGGGCAGGTACAGTCAAAACCAGTTCAATGCAGGCTCTGCGATTTTTTCAGCACACTCACGGAGTATACGTGCTCTAAATGCCTACAATACAGAGGAATCCAGCTACTTCTAATGGGATGCATTTGCAGAGAGGAAGAATTCCTCATTTAAGATGGGTAATAAGCAAACGATATTTACTGATGAACAGCTAGATGCCTACCAGGTAAGATATCTTGGTTTGCATTAGGGGATGGAAGGGAGTAATCTACATATGTTTATGATTTGGGTTTTTGTTTGGTTTGGAGAGAGTTTTTTTCTAATATAATTGAAAACTTCCTTTGTAACCTGAATGCATATATTCTACTGCTCCTTCCAGCAGCTGTGATAATATTCTAAGGCTGGGTTGTTGAATATATTAATTTAATTCCGTCTCTGTATAGAGGGAGAGGAGTCACATCCTCAATGTCTGAACTCGGAAGCAGAATAAAGATTGTGACTAGCTTGACAAAAGTGTAGCACCTTCTCTCCCTGATGCCTTTGCTGACAGTAGAGCGGAAAGGAAAAAAAGAGATCATGTCTAAATTCACTTCTAAGGATAAGTCATAGAAATATGCCTAATGTAATTCCAGAATAGGTGTCGTTGTGCTCGCATCCACTCCTGGAAAGCAGTTTCTTACCTGAACATTAGTAAGTGTGCATTTTCTGTCGGGAGTAACTTGGTACTTCTTTATTTTCTTAACATTGCATCAACTGCTTTCAAATAGGGTAAAAAAAAAAATTCCAGTTTTTAGTCATGTTTTAGCATACTGCGAATCTCACTGAAATGGATTGCAGGAAGCTCTCTGCACAGTGGGCATCTTGAACGAGTTTCTGAAAATACAGTGAGGCAAAGCATTGAGTAGAAGTGTGCCAAAGAAGGAGGCAGCTGATTACTTAAGAGAGGCAGCCAAGGCTGGCTGCATTTCTCTGTTCTCCTACATGAAGTGACAAGCATTGAATTAGCAGCACAGGAAATCAAGATTTAGTTTATCTTGTGATAACCAAGGGACAGACACAGACCCTCAAAGGACTGGGTAACTTAATAACATATTACCTTTGTGATCTTTGAGTAAAGCCATTGAAGTAGAAACTATAATTTTAGTTACTAATTGTATTTCAAGTTACTGCTAACATGGACTTGTCACAGGTGTAAATACTGAGCCACAGAGTGAGGGCAGGTGTATATGCTAAAATGCTTTGAACCATTATCCTATGCTGAAAATAAGGCATAAATTAAATTATTTTATAAATACCCAGTCTTTTTTTTGTCATTGTAGGAAATGTGACAGTAGGCCTCCTTTAATTTCCACTTTGTCACGGTTCTCACCAGCAGTCTGTAATGTATTAATCTAAGTTAATGGTCTTAGACTTAGCAGTCCAAGATCCAAAAAAGCTTTTTCACATTCCTGCTGGATAGGCGAGAGAGAAATCAAAGATCTGTAAAGCACCAGTGTCTGTCTTTCCACTAACAATAAAAGTGAACACAGAACAGAGCACAACTGCAGTGAAACAAAACAAAATCCAAATGTAATTAATGTTATCTTCTTGACATAAACTGGCAAATGCAAGAGCTGAAATGTCATCCCTAATTCAGTGCTCTTCATGTAGAAATTGCCTCTCTCTAATGGCTTCTGCAGCCCCTGCCTTTCATAATGCTGGGTAATTGATCTCGAAGCCTGGCAGGAGTTGGGCCCAGTGGATTGAGTCGCCTTTGGGATTTCTCTGTTACAGGCAGACTTGCAGTTCATTAGTGTAGATCTAGATAATTTTTGACTAGTAATAGCACTTGTTATGTTTGGTAAATACCATAAAATAACAGGTTTCAGGACAATAACTGACCTGCTGAATTTGTTAGGAAGGAATGGTAGCCTCATGCTGTGAAGAATCAGATAAGGACATAATTTTGATGGTGATTTGCCTCTGATCCATTAGTTTTGCATCCCTCTTGAGTCTTTTAAACAGAAAGATTCTGTGCTGACTGCTGGAGCCACCCACACAGAGCTCTTGCCTCTCCACTGCATCCCCGGGGGAGAAGGCAGTTTGTATAATACAAGCAGAGCTATTTGATTTGGAGTTTGCCATCTTACCTCCCTGTTTCTCATTTGTGGAATTTCTTCAGAATAGAAAAGAGAAGAATGGTGCAATGTTTCCACAATTTTTTTTAATGCAGGTTTTTCATGTCTTGAGCCAGCAGCTGAGTTACCAGGGCCTCTAAACCCTGGGCCAGAGTAAAACACCGTGTACCACAGTCCACTTCGCAACAGCCTGTTGTGCACATCTGCACCCCAGTGACCAGGAAGGGTTCTACATATAAATTGCTTTTATAAGTGCATCATTTTATTTTTTCCCCTAAAACAGTTTCTTGTGAATTTACGTGTCTGTGAGTTAGTACTGTACTCCTTACAATAGCAGTCCAGGATACAGTGTATCAGCATGCAGAAGCAAAAAAGTCAGTCTTTCTTATAAAATATATCTTGTTTGGGTTTTTTTTTCACTTCCTCCCAGTTCCTATTGGAAAACTGTTCAAAACCTCACTCACATTATGGTTAAACTCATAATTTCTTTACTGAAATATATTTCTGGACATCGTATTATCTGGTTGTAACTTCTACTATTTCTGTCTTTAGCACAAATTGCTTTGAGCTTATAGCACCTAAATACTGTTTCAGGAGGAAGATTTTTATAATTTTTTTAAAATTCATTATGTTTTATGTGCTTGCTCCATAGAAAACACTATGAGATGGAAAAGTGAGAAGTTCATGTGCTTAAAGTATGGTAAAACTTATGCAAGTGGCTTTGACTTTATAGAGTGACGATTAAGGTGCAGAAAAGTCACCTGCTTGAAGAGCTGGCGTACATAAATCTCAAATCATTAGTATGATATTGATGAAATAAAATAAATGATTTATCTAATACTTCCTGAAAAGCCTATGTATGCACCTTTTTTGCATGTAAATGTCATATTGAAGAGCCACTTTTTAGCAGAACCTTTAAATTTGAATTAAAGAGTTGTAAATCTGGTCACCCACACGATGACCTCAGTGTTTTCAATAGACAAGTTTTTTAAGTGCTCTTCATTAAGACTGGTGATGGGTAGCCAGTAGAAACTGTTTGTCAAAGAGACCGGTAATAGAACTTGATAATACTAAACCTTTCAGCTTTTTTTAAAAATCAAAGTAGGTAGAAGCAAATTAAAGAAAGGAGATTTGCAGCTTTCCAGTCTAACACCTTGCCATAACACCTGCTGTTAAGATCATATCACCTGTTATTATGATAGTGTTCTAGTTGGCAGCTCCTTACATTTACATAAGATTAGTGAATTGTTTTGCCAGTCAGGCTTTTGCTAGTGCTGGTTTGCTCCTACAGATTCACGTCATTTAAAGTGCTGGCCTTGTAAGAAAAGGAATTCTACTGGGCATTTATGATTCTTATGCCCTTAGAGTTCTGGTTGTGGTTTTTGGGGAGGTTTCGTGGGTGGGGGTTTCGGTTGTTTGTTGAGGGGTTTTTTTATCCAGAAAATGTGAAGTCTGTTGAGGGAAAAGGTGAGTATTGATAGGCAGGAAAGATAGATTTCATTGCAATAAATGAACATTTTAAAATTAATGTTTTAAAAGTTGCCTACAGATTTTGGTGGTCAGGTCTCATATTGAGAAAAGAAAATGAACTGAAATTTTAGGGGGTCTTGAGTGATGCTGTGTACAAATGCTTGAAGCAATGGAAAATACAGGTATGCAGTAAAGCAACATCAGAGCCATATATTCACCTCGATGCACAGCATTTCTAACTGAGAAACAATTGTATTGAATAGGAAATGCAGAGAAACTGTGCTTGGGCTATGGACAAACCCCTGCACTGTTCAGTAAATCTCATTCCTTCTTCTGGGATTACTTGAATAAGGGATCTGAATTCAATACAAATTCAGTGGTTCTTCTTTTTTGGTTTTGTTTTTTTTCCCTTTATAGAAGCTAGAGATTATAGGGCAGATTACTGGTTTTATTGCAAGCCATTTGTATTTGTTCATTAGTGGTATTATTTATGCTGCATTATTTAATGCAGTCTCAAAACAAACTGATGTTTACCCTGGCAGTCTTATAGGCAATACTGCAATACAATATAGTACCATGAAATAATGACTTGCTTATTTTACACAAGAATTTCTCCATTACAGATCTTACTTTTTTCCTTTTATCAAAATTGAAGTCAAAGTGCAATTCAGCTATATTTCATGAGAATTATGCAAAACCAGATGAAACAAGTTATGTTATGATCTGTCAAGAAAAGCTATTTGTAAAGTAAAACAAGTTCATCAAGCTCTCTTTTAAAAAGCCGTGCTTGACTTCATCCGTGGTCTTGGAAAATTAACTCTTTGCAAGAATGCAAAAAGTGCATTCACAGTTTCCTCAGGATCTTCTGTAAAAAGTGTTTTCCATTTGATAGAGTATTGCTGTTATTATGCAAGTAAAAGTAGCATAATAATGGAGCAAGTCTTTTGTGAAAATATCCTTTGGTCAGGTTCTGGTTTCACGTTACCATTTGGTGCATATATAGATTGAGCAGAATTACTTCAGTTGGCAGTTTGCTTCTTCTCAGTCCTCGCTGAAGTCTGACTTGTTTTTGCTCCCCTGTTGCAGTATGAATATCTAAACTGCTTCTTACAGCTGCAGACTTTTTCCTTCTGAAACTCAGTGGGTGTTTTGGTTGGTTTGGGTATAATTGTAAAGTACATATCATGACAAGTAAAGGTGAGCTGTATGCTAAAATTTTCATTGGTGTTCTGATGCAAACAGCGTTTTTAACTCATTGACTCTGTTAACTCTTTATACACTCACAGTAATGAAAATACATAAATATCTTGCTGACTCTGTGCCAGTCTTAGTTGTATGGAATGTAGAACAAAAGTATTGCATTTGTGAAACATTACCAGAACAGAGTTAATAATAGATCTTACATGAAAGTTCATTTGCTTCTGTCTGGTACCAGATTCTTGGTTGCTTCACAGGATGATGTTTTAATGGTGTTTTGATTAAATGCTCTTACACACATTTTGTACTTTGGCACAGTACAAAACATCATTTGTGATTTTCGAAGTGAAACCACGGAAGTAATTTGCTTGAAATATTACCTTTTAAAGTGCTGCAGCGTCCAGTAGTTAGCATTTTTTAAGAGCTATAAGGTTTACAGTGTCTGCATTATCTGTAGTTTGCTGGCTTTTGAGACTTTTTTTTTAATTTGCAGTGATTGTGTAAGACTGATTTATATTATTTTCTTATTTATAAAACTTTCCAATGAAGCTGTTGCAGGATAAGAATAAACCTGACCTTATGAAACTATACATATATAAAGCAGAATATATATGTATTGTCTTAGAAGAGAAATATGCATTTAATGGCTTTAAGAGATACTGTTTCACAGCATATTTGAGTATTTCTATTCTTTCATTCCGTTGTTGTTCATTTCTCCAGTTTTTGTTCTGAAGAGAAGTGTTTTGCATACCTCCATGAAATTAGCTTTATTTCAGAGCTGTGCTTTATGCACGATACTTGTTTCTGGAAGTGGTGATTGGTCACCTCCCATTCACTGGGCTCTGCTGCCATTCACAAGCTGTGTGCTGCCGGCAATCCATCCCCCAGAACAGCTGACACGTGGGCTGACGGTGGAGCCACACCTCCCGGTGTGCTGGGTATGGGCACTACAGACAGTTAAGCAGCAGCACCGTCAGCGCAGTGCTCTCTCTCCCTGTTTTTGTTCAAATCGCTGCAGAACTCGATACAAAGCAGAACCAACCTAGCAGTTTGCAGTAAAGTCTTACAGACGAGTGGAAAAGGTGGTGTACCACCATATTTCAGTCTGTTCTGTCCTAAATCTGCATTCATCTGACACAGGAAATAAAAGAATAAAGCTAACAGCATGTGCATGCTGCTCTTCTATAAAGTAAGCTTTAAGAGCAGAGATTGTTAACTGTGCTTTACAAGCAATGCTGAGTGGTTTGCAGAAAGTCCCAATACCAGCCATGAGCCAAGCTACCCATGGAACCTAAATACACCAGCTGTCTGCCTCTTCTCTCTGCAAGTATTTTAAGAAGCAGTTAAGCCATCTAAATGCTAAATTTGAGAATTAAGTCCCATTATACGAGGTCACGATCTCATGGAAATCAAGGGAAATTTATTTTATGTTTGCTTGATTTTATTCACTTTGCTATAAGATGTTAAGTAGATAATTGCAGGTTTATTTTAGTATCTTATCTCCAAACAACCGTCAGCGATCTCATGTTGGACTTCTAATTAACTTGGTTATTAAGGGCACGAGGATATAATGAGTGGGACAGCTGATCTTGGAAAAGGGGCATGTATGTTCTCAGGGGCTGGAATAGGTGACCTGTCAAGGCAGAGCCTCTGTTCTAAACAGGCTAAAACCCTCAAGGGCCTGCTGTTAGCAGAAGTCTTTCAGGCCAGTGTATAGCACTAGAAATAAATGCAATGATTCCTAGGATCAATTCTTGCCGGAACTGTTGAACTGAAAAGAATTATGAAAACTCTGGTAATGTTTATTTGTTCAGTATTTAGTTTGTGCTTTTCTAGCAGGACTCCCAGTTGCTTTAGTGTCTAAACAGAACAGACAGGTTGCTTTCTGTGTTAATAGCAAACTCAAATACAGTTCACAAAATAACAAATGTGTTCCGTGATACCTCTGGCTTGCAGGAAAATCAAAGTTATGTGCATAAATGACAAACGCTTTCCGGAGCCCACTTCACCCTTCCTCATAAGAGAGTGAATTTAACATGTTAATTTACTATTTATTGTCCTTCATTGTGTATTTTCTGTATGAATGAAGTAGCCAGAAGAAAATTGGATGATTCACCTCCGTGTTTCTTTGGCCAAAAGTCTTTAATTAAATTGGAATTAAATTGCTGAAGTTCCAGCAACTATAATATGTAATTATGTTATTTAGACCTTTTTTCCATCATGATTTTAATCCAAGTGAGGGCTGTGCTTTCAAAAAAAAAAAAAGGAAAAAAAGTCAGTTCTGCACCCCTTTCCTGCCATCAATAGACACTTGATTCGCCTTCGTCTCTCGTACCAGCGCTGCCAACGCTATATTCTAAGTCACTAGAAGGAAATGATCCAAGCTGGAGATGCATCCATTATTGCATTTACAAACACGTTAGTTCCTTCCTTCAGAGTTCTCTGATGCAGTTATTCTGCTTATCAAGGTGAAGTCTGCATAAAGGAAAAGGCAGAAATAAGAAGGTGGGAGAAGCAAGAGGGATGGCTGGATTTCCCTGTATGAGGTCACATGGAGCTCTGGCTTTTGCATTTGCCACCAGACAGGCTTTTTAATGGTAAATCGTTTCGTAAGTGGTATCATCTGGCTGGATCAGAAGTATAGGCCAGGTCACAATGAATTTGTGGTGCTTTCACCCTGAGTAGGTTTAAGATCTCTCTTAAGAGTGAGACCACTGTTACATTTTTTTTGACACTCCTCATGCCTGACAATTCCATGCACTTGGCGGGCGTAATTGGAATAGTGCTGTCAGTAGCAGTGGTCAGGCAGATAGTCGCAACTACTTCTGCTATAGAGGTTTTCAATATTAGTGGGGTTTAGATTATATTAGTAAAAATTTTGTTGATGAAAAAACAGGGAGGCAGCAGTGTTTGTTGTCAGTGTCATGCAGCAACTCAGAATAAAATATAAAAAAATGTGTGGACTGTCAGCAAAAATGGTTTATTACCTAACTTCCTAATTTGTCTTCCAATAGCGTTTTTGCAGGACTTCTGCAAGGTAAAGGGTAACTTTTCTTTTTAATCTTTGTCTCCATTTGTAGGTCGCTTCCCTGTCACCTTTCTAGTTAAGTGGCTGCTGTTTTCCCCAGCCTGTATAATTACATGATTGCTGCTGAGGGTGTTACAATTATTTGTGAGATCACACCTGCCCTTTCTTAGTAAATGAAGCACCCTTAAGTGACAGGTTGACTGTGTCGATTGTGTGGAATTAAGGAAGACTTGAGCAGCTGGCTCTGATGTCCCTTTGTGCAGTTCCAGACAATGTGACATCCGTGTCAGCAGCTCCCAAGGCGCTTCCTCCTGGGCCCTGTAACTGCACAATCCACTGAAGGAAGAGCTGCTGCTCCTGCCACTTTGTATGGAGGAGAGCAAGCCAGCTCAATAATTGATACCCTGTGGGACTGATCACTTTCCTGGACACCTGAGACAGGCTGTTTGCTTCAGCCAGCTGGGATCCTTTCCTTCTCCCCTCCTTGGAAGAAGCAGGCATTTAGCCCAAATGAGTCTCAGCTTGGGAAAGAAATACTTTTTCACTGGTTGACTGAAGAGCAGGACTGGGAGAGTCAAAGTAACTGTTTGTACCCTTTAAGTATGACTTACCAAGTCTGTTACCTTGTCACAAGCTGATTTTCAAAGATGATATATTCTAAATATCTTTACATTGAAGGGGGAAAACTACAAAGAGCTGAATTGTTAGGCAAATGCCTTGCACATCACATGGGCCTGTGAGAGAGGTAAATAATCAGGAAGAATTTTCTGTGTTGATGGTTGTTCCCTATATGTACACCCTCATGAGCTGGCTCTAAGACCAAGTTGCATATTCTCTGAATTGATGAATATGTTCTCAACTGGTTATCAAATATTTCATTACTACTAGTGTTCCTAGTCTTGGATGCAGGGCAGAATTTCCATTAAGTACATGCTAGGTAAGATAGTGGAGGTTAGGAGATTATTTTTGAATGGGATAGGACTGATTCTTATGTTTCCTCACAGCACCAGAAATTATAATTTTTTTTGTGACTGCCCTAGAAATGCATGAAATGCAAACTTTTCCACTGCTCATATTCTGGTTCTTTGGTGAAGTGTTTGAATTCTAGTATAACACAGGTGTTCACGAAGTGAATTAAACCAGTGTACATTCAGTCACATCACAGAGCCATTTAGAATGCAAGTTCTTGTATCTTCTCTTTCTCTCTTGCTCTTCTCTCATGTTCATCAAGCTCTACTTTGCATTTTAGTAAAATATTTCTAATTCTGTGATAGCACAGAGAGAGCTGTATAGTTTGCTGCTGTTCAGAGCAGGGGCTGTCCATTTATCCCTGCTGCTAAAATAGAGGAATTTGCAGCTGTGACCATAGTGCAAACTGATTGTTAGCAAAAGGAGTTAATAACTAATAAATAACCACATAATTTTATTATTAAACCAGTTCTCTCCAGTAGGGGGATACTTCAAGTTAGAAGACAGTTTTTGTCACCTGTTTGTTGTTTATAGTTTTCCATATTCATTTATTGAATACTTTTGGCATATACCTTATTTTTTGGATTTAATTTTGTTTCTGGTCTGGTCATTCCACGTTGGAGAAGTATCTCAGCAACTTTGGTTTTTTTCCTCCTGAACTATCACATTACCAATATCTTTTTTTTACTGATAGGCCTGTCCTTGGAATATTTCTGTTATTTTATAGTGTATATTGCTTTCTGAGTGAAAAGTGGATGGCACCCAAACAGCGTCTTTAATGTTTTTCTGTCAGATCTGAGTTTCCTTCCAAAAGGTTGAGAAATAGTTCTTTGCAGTTGTTTTCGATGTTTCTGTGGTACAATGACACATTTTGTTTCTTTAACAGGATTGCACGTTCTTCACTCGGAAAGAAATCCTTCGGTAAGTAAATTGTTTTAAATTTCTCCTTTGTGATCCATGTGGAACAGGCTGAATCTTTTTATCTGACTTGTGAGGAAACCAGATAAAGCCAGTTATTCTGCAGGATTGGACTTAAGATACACTTATAATGTGTAATTGTCATAAGGAGACTGATGGTGGTGATTAGCTTAAGGTGAATATCATAGACTTTTTTAGGGTTGAGCCAGTGACTTGTATGAAAGGGATTTGCTGCTTTTCTGCTCAGTGATACCAGTGAGGGCAGGTCCTGCAGTCAGTGTAGAATCCAGAGGTGTTTTTACATGTCTGAGGTGAAGTTTTACTGAGCAGGAATAAAATGGGTTATGATCCCTTGGTTAATTAGCATTTACTGCTTTAGCATCTCCCTGTCTCAGTGGAGGGGCAGCCAGGTACTGCTGGGCACTTAATTATGCACTGCAGGATGCTCACAGGGGTGAGATGGAGGAAGTGCAGGTCCAGTCCTTTTTTAGGCTTAACTGAATTTCTTGTGCAGCTGCCGAGTTCAGTGAGATGATCCAGCAAGGAGCAACCTTACAAAAAGAAAAAAAAGAAAGCCCTGTCTGGCTCACCATCCATTTGCATGACTGTTAATGACTGTTAGTGAGGGAGAAGTACTATTGTGTAGGTGGGGATGAAGGAATTAATATGGCAGCTTCAATTTAAATTGCTATAAACTGATGTAAACCAGCATGAGATCGCAATTAGGTGAAATGGGCTAAGTGTTTTTATCTGTCCCTACAGGGAAAGTAGCCCATCAAAACCCCAAACAACAGTAAATCTATTTTCTTCTGGTTTAATAAGCTGAATCAGCTCTCTGAGGGATCAGATGAGTGCCAAAGCTGGCATGAGAGCCAGAGCAAGCAAATGCAACTGAAAATGAGGAAAGCAGAGGAGAGCAAGACTTAGCATTTCCCTACCAGTAAGGTCTTAGATTGACTTACACACTGTGCAAGGCTTTGGTGTCAGCATTAGCTTAAGTTAACATAAATGCAGGCTGTGGTCAGAGGAGTTGAGGACACATTCTTTTCATTAGTAATCTGAGTGTGGATAATTTGCAAATTACTAGAAAATAGTATAACTTATTAATTTAAAGTGAAAAAAAATTAACACAAAATGCTGAGAATGGATCTAGGAAAAAATATAAAGTAATACTGCAGCAGAGGCAAGTGTGCCTGGTGAAAGAGAAAAAGAGAAACCATAGCTCACTGTTGGTGTTTGATGGCTGTTTATCACCAGAAAACCTAAATACACTCCTAAGTCTTTATTAAAGATGGTTAATTTTGGGAAGTGCTGATCACAGCTACAAGCATTTAGTCATGGGCCCAGGGCAAGAACATATTTGAGAATGTTGGCTATTGTAGACATATTTATGTTATCACTGACTCAAAACATTATCTAAAATACTCATAGGACAGCTGACAAATTTTTAGAGCTGTTACGGATTGCTTTTGTGGTGTTAGGCCTTTGAAAACATGCTTTGGTTTTCTTAAGGAGAATGTGGAAATGAGACCAGTGTGTGTAGCTTCAGGACACAACTTTTCTGCATGGAAAGATGCCAGAACACACTGGTAGACAATCAGGCTGTAAGTGCCTAGAAGTTAATATGTGCTCAGAGGCAGCCACTGTGGATTTGTTAAAAGCAAATCTTCCTGTGAGTGTCTGCTTTTGTAAGTGAGAGAAAAGAAGCAGCTGCAACATATCTTTATTTTGGTAAAGGCTTTTACATATTCCAGTTTGTGTTAGTCCTTTTCTGCTTGTGTAAGCGCACTGACCTCTTGGTCAAGGTACTCCTGAACATAGAAGATTGGTGAGAATGGTAAGAAATATTGAGGTGAAGAGAGCTGCAGATGCTATGAAGATCAAGATTAGCTTTTTCAACAGTACTCAGTATGTTAGAGAAATTATTAGAGTCAAAGTGAACAAAAGGAAATTCACACACTCGTGTCCTAAGAACTGAGGAAAAATTTGCCAGTGCAGAATGCAATGTATCAAAAAAAATGGGCTGGGAGGTTAGTGATCTAAGCAAAGTGAGCATAATTTTAACAACACTGCCCCAGCAATGCTCTTGCAAAAAGGGAAATTAATTTCTATGATTCATTAGCCTCAGCAGTGTTTATAAAATGGGAGAATTCCAGTCAGCAGTACTGGGACCTCAGGAGGAATAGACTGTCCAGTTTCGGGCATCACGATTCAAAAAAGATTTGTTATCCTGGAAAACATCCTGTAGAGAGAAACAGGGATAAAAGGAAAAAAATGACATGAAGCAAAGTTGGAAAACCACTTTAGTTATAGCAATGAATCTGTTTGTATAACGTGCCTCTCTTGTGATTGTAAATGGGAACAAATTGTTGAGTTGTCTCTTATAAGGCATTATTTATCTTACTCAGTTTTGCAAATCTGATTTTCTGGCAGACAAGCTTTTACTCCAGCAATAATGCTTATCTGCTCGCCAGCCCATCTGTTTCTGCTTCTCCCTGTAGACTGGTACAGTTTGGCACCCAAACACGCACTCAAACGCAGGTATTCCTGGATGTCTGTCCTAGCCAAAAAGCACAAAACTTGTAAATTCAAGTTGCATTACTTGAAACTGACTTAACCTAGTTAGACAACTGCCAGGGGAATATGGCACTAAATAACCAAGCTGGGCACGGTCTGGGGCGTCAGCAAACCTTTGAACCTTTCTGTAGAAGAAAATTAATTCTTCTGTTGCCTTCTCTTCTCTGCCTCTGTTTCTTGGCTTGTTCTTGATGGGTGAAAGGTGAGGTGAGAGGAGCCCTTGCAGCCAATCCAGCTGAATGCTGGATTTTAAATCTGAAATCTGCCAGAGAATTAAGCAGTGGTTTCCTTCAAGTGTCTGCAAAGCTTCCTTATAAGGGCACAAATGCAGCAAACTGCTTGGGATGCAGCTCTCTGTGGAGCAAGTTGCTACACAAATGGAAGGAGGAGTTAGAACACAGCTCCTGTTTTTCTTTTAAAGAGTTTGAAGTTTTGTATGCAGAAAGGGGAATTGCCCTGTTGTCAGCTTTGGGGGAAAAAACATCAGCCAAAAGAATGAAGTTGAGGGGAACTCTATACCCTTGGGAACCTTCCTGAGTTTTAGGCAAGAAACTACATACACGAAGAACATATATCCTGAAGTGACTATTGATCTTCTTGTTAGTTATGTTACTATTCTTGTTGTTAAAAATGTTTCCGTATCCTCTGTGAATGAAAAAAAGAAGGCTTCTAGGCAGTTCCTGCATTTTTGTACAATAAACTTTTGCTATATTATATTTTAGTCAGATTGTACCTGTTTTGCTAAGTGAGAGGACAATCCCTGTCAGTGTTGATCTCTATGGAGTCCAGAGTGCTGGTGCACTGTGTCTGGTTCTGGGCTCCCCAGTACAGAAGAAATAAGGAGCTGCTCCAGGGTCTGGCAAAGGGCCATTGAGATGGATAAAGGAGATTCCTCTCTCCTATGAGGAAAGGCTGAGAGAGCTGAGATCAGGAGGGTGCAAAGGAGACAGACACCCGTGCCAGGAAAAGGGGCGGTGGGTACAGACAGAAACACAGGAGATTCTGGCTGAACATAGGGAAGCACTGGGAGGGTGACCGAGCACTGAACAGGCTGCCCAGAGAGGTTGTGGAATCTCCAGCCTTGGAGATACTCAAAAGCCATCTGAATGGGGTAGCCTGCTTCAGATGCCCTTGCTGGGCAGCAGGTTGGACCAGATCATCTCCAGGAGTTCCTCGCAACCTCAGTCATTCTGTGATTCTTTGAATCACCAGCAGAAAAGAGGCCTGTGAGCAGGGCTTTGAGTGCTGCTTCAAGGAAGGAAAAACATTGTAAGGTGTTTTTATCTATACTCACTGTGCATCATGTTGTTCTAGGAACAGTAGAATACACGTAGTGAAAGTCAGAGCTTTACTAACTATGACTAGACTTAGAAAAAATGTATTACAAAGTGTCTGCCAAAAACATTTCTTGCAATTTCTTTTCAATTTTACTGCAGATGATTTGAGAGGATATTTATCTAGTACTCTTTTGAATTAATTTGTGCTGCTTCATTTTGCATTGCAAAAATGAATAAATACTAAAAACTAGCAGAAGACTCATCTCTCCACTTTTTCTCATCTTATTATGCTGCCTTTTCATAAATCTGATTTCTGTGTCCAATTATTGTATTTTATTGATACAATGAAAGTAACTTAACTGGAAAGCATAAAAGAGACAAGGTGTATCAGTAACAGAACTCCTTCAACTTTCAACTCTTCCTGCTTGTGTTTCTCATTGTTCTTTGTTCTTTATCTGTTTGTTGAACTGTGGCAATTTAGTGAGTTGTGGTTTCAGTTTCTGTCTGAATTTCTTTCATGTTTCCTGTCATTTTGGTTTCAGCTTCCCATGGTAGACCCTCTTCTCTAACAGACTGTTCTAATCTCTTGAAATCCTTGGAAGCAATAATTCACTGAGGATTGGTGCAGGACAGAGATTTATGCCTTAGTTACCATGTGCAACATTTAACATTTATTGTTGCAAAAACAGTTTGTGCAAGTATGGCATAAATCTGAGACCCTGAAAGTACTTTCTTTATCAGTTGCTGACAGCCCCAAAAGCCCCTCCTTCCTCAGTTTCTCAGGCCCAGATTAAAGAACCTCCTTCTCTTTGAGCTATAGCAGCTTTTTCTCCTTGTATGGCAGACTTGTAGATTTTGGTCTGTCTGGCCCTGTTCCCCAGCTGTCCATTAAAGCACTGCAGGACAAGAGAGCGTGTGCAGTTCAGCCATCTGCATCGGTACAGTGCTACAGCCTCTGTAGCAAGGGTTGTAAATCAGTTCCCATTTGTGCATTCTGTCCTGCATTCCGTGCAATCCCATCTTCGATGCTGTTTCTTCTTTTACTTCCAGCCATCTCAGGTTCCAGGTGCTTGGAAGGGCTGATTGCTGAGACCTACTTTCCAGGGCTTTGGGTTGACTTGTCAGTTTTCCTGCTGATCTCTGGAGTGGTGAATTCTTCTCTGTATATTACAGAAAGTCCTTCTCCAGCTGTTCTGTTCAGCTCTGGCATCTGGGCAGGAGCCTACAGCTCTGATTGTGGTGAATAACCAAAAGTGCAGCTGAACAGCAGCTGAGCACTTCTGGTCCTGCTGCTGGCACAGGTTGTTCCATCCTGTGTGTGGTCAGGTCATGCCACAGCTGCTGTGAACCCCTGGTGGGACTGTCCATCAGCACTCGCTGCCTGGTTTCCTTGCTCTAGTTAAGCCATTTGCTATTTCTTTTCTGAGCATGCAGAGCAATCTAGAATTTACTCTTTGAGATGGTCTTGCTTGTAATGTACAAGTCTTTGAATGCATCCCTTTTATTTAGGAATAAACAGGATATATATTGCTGAATAAAAATGTTTTCCCTTTACAGCATAAATCAAGTGACTGTTGCTGTGGGACCAGAACTGGGGAGATGTTTATTCGTTTCTAAAGGCCACTTTGAAGCCTCTACTTATTTCTAATCAATGGGCCATTGCAAGCTTTTATCTTTTATTTTCAGCACTCCCGTGCAGTGTGCCTGTAAAAAAAGCAGCCCAGCCAGCTGTAATGTGTTGTCACTACATTTAATGGTGGAGATGAACGTACACCAAGCCAAGGAAGAGCTGCTTTGTTTTAACACACCCACTGGTGACCTTGGGTACAGTCTGACTTCTTCCCAAAGCTCAGTAGTGAACTTAAATGATTGCTGCAGGGTGTAAGCTTAGAAATATCTTTTTTCAGATCTATTCAGGTAGAGCTGGAGGCTCTGTTGTAAGTTTGGAGACATCCCAAACTGTGTCCAGCAAATACCCACAGTGTCACCCTTGCTGACTCCAGGATGCTCCACCCTTGAGAAGTGAGAACAGACTCTGACCCACCTTTTTTGCCATGTAAAATACCCCAAGTGGTAGAATGAAAGTTAGCATCAACATCAATCAAAAGTAGGCTGTGGGGACAAAACTGTGTTGAGGGTTTCTTTCTGAACACAGCTTTTTTTGTTTTCTCTGGTTGATGGCCAGCTGAGTAGATTTTAAAACTACTGCTGTCTACAGGGGTAAGTCTTGTTCTGCCTTTATTTTATTGATTAATTTAATAGAAAAATTAAACCCCCATTTTCTTTCACTGCTGTTGCAACTGCCTCAGCAAGCTCAAGGAGCTGACTGAAAACTTCTGTATTTTCAAACACATCAGATCCTTGAACCTCACTGCACATTCTTAAGTGTTAGTGCTTATACAAGGGACATGAGTGGCTGGTGGGTTTCAAACTTCTGCAAGGGCAGATCAGCAGTCTGTGTTTAGACTGGATTAAAGTGATACAGAATCACAGTCTTAATCCTTGAATGTTGTACATGAAGCATAAACATATACCAGTACCTGTGGGGACAGCACATCATCAGTAAATGAAATTTGCCATTAAATTTATCACCACATTCCCTCCCACTCTCATTTGTGGCAGGGGAGACACTGCCAATTTTTCCTTTCCTACGTCCATGCAAAGTAAGTAAGGAATCCTGCTGACAAAGACAGCACATCCAGGAATGGGAAGATGCTTCTGCATGCATCCAGAAGAATCTTTTAAAGGAAATACAACTGCAGGATGTGTAGTAGTTACTGCTGCAAAGACAGTAAGGCTGGTCTTGGGCTTCTGAATATACATGACAGTCTCTGTATGATAATGGCAGCTTTTCCAAATCCGTGTGTGTTCAGACAGCACTGCAAAACCTTACATTGCCTCCCTGACAAGAAATAAATGTTTCTGTGTCTAGAACAGATAGAGAAAGCACCTTTGGGTTGTTTTCAGATATGCTTCTTGTGAAGGGCATGCTGAGTAAAAGGACAAGAAGCCTTTCCTCTAGGTCACAACTGCTTTTATGTGTTCAGGTCACCTGAAGAGCCTTCTGCTTTTACGAAAACGGGAGAAGTACCAGAGCCTTTACCAGAGATTTGTTTCTTCTCTATTTGCAGTTAGTAACTAATGTTATTGAGAGACGTGAGAGAACAGTCAGTAATGAGAGCAGCCTTTGGGAAGTGATTACTGAGTCTGACTCACAGGATTTGTCATAGTGCACAACACTACAAGGTGTAGTGAGATATTGCATACAGGCAGAAGGATTACGGGTGTGAATAACCCCAATGTCTACTGAGCTTTACACTGTGTTACAGAGTAATTGATCAGACATGCATTGCTTCCTTGCCAAAAAGTACTCACCCAATGTAACGTAAGTTGTTCAACCAAAGGGGAGTGTTGGTGGACTTCCTGCAAAAATGACTCGTGTTCCCTGTGACAGGTGGTTTTCTTGGCATCCTGTTAAGAGGCTGAAGCAGGTCTGTTATTTTCTCTACAAAGTCCAGCATTTGATACTGGCAATCCAGTTTATTGTAAAACAGTACATAGTGTCCCTGAAGAACCTTCCAGCATAAAGATCTTCCAGTGGGAAAAGATGTTACTGTCTTTTGTGGTTTCTCTGGTGGTTGGGTTTTTTTGTTTTTTATTTCAAAGGATGATGGAGCAAGTGCAACATACTATATGTTGGGTACAGGGAAATCTTAAGGCCCTTTTCACTGTCATAAATGCTAATCATGCCATGTGCTAAGGCTATTACAAATAGAGTTGCTGGATCATTACAGATAAAAGCATGTAGAAGGTGTATTTTATTGCTGTAATTTAGTTTGCAGGACTTAGATCAGAACCACTTCCTACAGACTCATTTGGATGCTCTAGTGTGAAATCCACTCAGGTGGAAAGTTCTTAGATCTTTGGCTTATTTGGTGAATTAATGGCAGAGTTAGCTGGGAGGAAAACAGGGATATGAGAGCTGCCCTCAAATCTGCAGTTAATTACCCTCACATTTCTGTGTCCAGCACCTGCCTTCCAGACAATTCTAGCAGAGTCTAGTCTAGAGTTGGGAACTGTAGCCTTCTTTCAGCTGCTGATGGATATGGCTGAACTTCAGTATAAATAGATTGACAAGATAGGGAATTCTGTTGGCAAGAAGTGACAGGTTCACTTTGCATTGATATTGCATGTTATAAAGAGACAAATCTAATATTGGATAACGTACAGAAGCAAATCTTGGCAGTTAAAATAAGCAGGGATTGTCAGCTCCTGAATTTTGAAGTGTTGTCCACAATGGTCAGGTTTTGCCAATAATGAGTGCTTAATTTTGTTGAAGACTAGAACACCATTTCAGTATTCTAGATTTTAAAAATGAAGGTAGCCCTTAGATGGATATTTGACTTGAAAGGTTTGCTTTCTTTTAAGTGCTTTTAAGCTGCTTTTTCTGTTGTATTTAGAAGCATCTTTGTAGCTGCTATTTACAATGGAGAAATCAGTTGCTAGCAAGGGAAATGGCTATTGCATCTTGAATTACACAGTATTTATGAAATGTCAGGGTGAGCTGTGGTGAGCAGCTGAAATGTGCTTAGATCAGTGGATATCCAATTTCCGGTATGGCACAAAATATTGCTGTGCAGGGGGAAGACATCAGTTTCCTATAATGCAGAAAAAATGTGTTTCTGTGTTTCATTTCATGTGTTCTTTGTGGCACATCATAATCATAAGAAAACAGATGCCTGTGGATTATTTTCTCGTAGTTTTTGGGTTTATTTACACACAGGAATCTGAAGTAGTTCAGTTGGGTGTGGGGCTGGCTGTGGGACTGCTGCAGCTAAAGCTGGAAAAATGAAGGGGTTGCTGAGGCATTGCTTTCTGTATTACTGCTTTGTTTATGTTCTGCTGTCAAAACGTGGTAATCTCTATATGTAATTGTTAGTATGCCTAGTGAGCAGGCAGGATTTTTCATTAAAAGGAAAAGAAGTCACAAAATATAGCTTTTTAATATATACGAGTAATACATGTGGCCTACTGAGAGATCAGAATACACTCTGTTAATACATAGGACATGACAAAGGAACCACTTTCTGCCCTAAGCAGTTTATGATTTAGGTGTGAGACTAAACTTCCACGTATGATAAGCACTGCATTTTGTAGTACGTGCCTTGGTTCAGGCCTTCTGTGCACGTGCCTAGGCAGTGCCTAAATGCTGTGTACACAAAGTGTGAAACACTGCTCAGTTACACACCTCGGGGAACACGTGGCTGTTGGTAGCAGTTATGCTGGATACTGCATCAAAGCCCTCTTCTTTACAAAAAGATGGGAGTTTGGTGGGCTCAGACTTGTGCACTAAAAACAACCATTAGAGCTGCAAGACAAGTTTGTATCTGATTGCTGTCTGAGTGGAATTGGTTATTTAAAATTGGTTATTGGCTGTTTGTTTCTGCTTGTTTACAGGTTGCACGGCCGATACTATGAAATGGCACCAAACGTTGTGCCCATGGACTATACAAAGGACCCCGATGTTAAACTACCTATGCAGCTTATAATAAACATGCCTGAGCTAAAGGTATCACTTCTGACTGCTTACAAACTGTATATTAACTTCTGTAGCTCGTCTGCCAGATTTTTGCCAAGATTGATATCCAGAAGCGCTGTGGCATGCTGAGGTCTTCCCCTTTCTGCTAGTGTTCAAGGGCAAAACCAGCCCCAAAGACCGGAAAATATTTAGGTGAATGTTTTTCTTGCGGAGATAGTTGGGGTATGTGTTAAAGGAAATGAATAGGAAACAAAACCAAATTTGTGCATATCCCCCACAGAAGCCACATCCTCCCCAGGGATCTCTGTGTGAAGAGCTGGTTAGAAATCAGAAGTTCTTATCTGATTTTGTTCATAGGAAATTTGCTAGCAGTGTGCAGAATATTGCTAATAAAAAGTAAAGGTTTTCCTCTTTTTTTCTCAGCTACCTGAGTGCAATAAGTATTATTTTTCTTAATTATCAGAAGTTTTCATTTTCATGGAGACATTACATGATGGGAAGTGGAGAAACAGTCCATGTAACTGCAAATGAGAGAAGCAGTAGGTATAAAGCAATCAGGGCAAAAAAATTTGAGACACTATTTGTTTTTATTCTCAGTTCAACAATTTAATGTGGTTTTAACAGGACAAATGTGGACTTTTCACATTTATATTTAAAACAGTTCATTGAATTATGTTGTTTTGTCACATAGTCTATTTTTTATGTATGCTAATCAATTGATATCTATGAATCACTATAATGTGGAAGCAACTGTTCCATCTGATAATTGTGTGAAGCATTATTAAGCTTTTTAAGAACAATGCTACAAGTACGTTATAATTGATACAAGGTCACTTAATTTTAATGATCTAGAAATTCTTCCTTAGTGCTGTATTTTTTTTCAAGTATCTGATATTTTACGAGCAGAAGCAGTGCTTTAGAAATTCAGTTGTGGAGGATGCTAAGTCAACATGAAGTGAAAAACATTTGAATTAGATTTCAAGTTGAAGTTCAAGGAACTCCTTGTTCCTTTAATACCACACTTGTTGTATGTTTGATTCTGGGACAATGCAATTTATTTAACAAGAAGCACGTTTTGTTAATGTATGTTTGTTAAAAAGTGTTTGACCAGCATTTCATATAAATGGAAACATTAAACACATACAAGCATTTAATTCAATAGAAAAGCTTGGAAAAACTTTTATCCTCCAGTTATTCTTCAGACTCTGATTTAGCAGATACCTATGGATAGCTTATGTTTCTGAAGAAGCTGAGAAATACTTTAGAATTCTTTTTCACAGTAAGCATGGGCTTCTTCAGCAAAGTATGTTTATGCTTCTTCTAATGGCATCAGTATTCTTTAGGGTTTATGTTATCATCTCTGGGATCTTGATAGCACAATATGAAATCCTTTGGCACAGTTCTTCGACTCCTCAGAGTTTAACTGCCAGATGGCTGAGATTTGCTTTGTGACAAATCAAGGCTAAGCTTAGAAAAGAAAGTGAGAAATTATGGTCACACAGTCTTTCTGGCTTCAGTGATACAGGACTGAACACTTAAGGAACAGTTCATTCTATGAGAACTTTAGAGATGGAAGGTCTGGCACTTAAGCTGATGCACAAACCAGAAATTTTATACAGGATCATATTTAGATTGAGATACAGGAGCATATCTTGCTAGCTTAGCAAATTTAGGTGGTAATGATAGACTTCCTAAGAGACTTCCATATATGGAGTAAATCATAATCTATCTTTTTGCACCACAAGTCTATGAGGCTTTCTGACCCTGTTTTAGAAGATGTCTCCAGGGTAATGGAACTTGACTTTGTGAAAATAACAAGACAAATCCAGTGCTGAATTTTATACAAATCCTCTCTCAGGTCTCATAAGTCAGTGGAAGTACCTTAGAAATACTGGTGTCAAACCACTCATTTTATTTCAGGACTTCTAGTGATAGCATAGAGTTAAAGTGTTTCTAAATTATAGTAACCAAAGTAGGCCCCGAGAGCAAGGTAGACATTCTGTTCAGGCCAGCCTGAACCTGTGTACTTGCCTGGATGGTAGGAGGCAAGCCTGAACTTGAGTATTCACTTAGGGGGTAAGAGACTAAGATAGATGAGATAGTTGTGTAGCTGCACCTGGGAAAGGGGGCTGAAAATTATGCTTGAGTGAAAACACATAATAGATGAATGTTTGGGGGGGGTTTTGAGATTTGTGCTTGGGTAAATGATTAGTATATGATTATACAACGAGAAGGGTATATAATGTGAGCACCTGAAATCCATATTGGGGATTGATTTGGGTTTGTACCCCTCTCCCCCGGCGCCTTAATAAAGCACCTTGCATGTAACCCGTCCATGGTTATGTGTTTCTACGCTAACACTAAGAGCTCACAGAGAAAAGTGCTTTCAATAGCTACTGAGCTTGCTTTCAGTAAAATCACGGTAAGAGGAGACTAGGTCTTATTCCATAACTCTTTCAAAGCATTGACACTAAAAGATATTAAAATGCCTGGGATCTTTATTATAAACTGGGATCCATCTTGGTCATGAAGCATCTTGTGGGCACCTGTGCAGGTGGGGGTGAGGGGGAGAGAGAATCTTTCCTCAAGAGTTTATTTTTGAAGCTACCTAGGTATTAACTCCAGCTCATATACTAAGAAAAAAAATCTTTAACCTTTGCAACTTGACCAGACTGCCTAACAAATCATTATGGTGTTTTGTTTCTTCGGTAAATTTTCATCAAGGTGAGGACAAAGCTAACATTTACATCTTAAAATAGAAATAAATGACCTAAATGTCTATTGAATTCTAATAAAATTAGTGCTAATTTCAATGCACCTGGCTTTTTTCAAATACACATTACATTTCTGGTTACTGGCAATGTTGAGCTCAATACCACTGCAGGTTCTGACAAACGGATAGAATCAATAATGCACTTTTCTAAATTAGATTCTGCTACTATAAAGAAAGATCTTTACCTCATGCATTAATGTTTTGAGCCAGGTTTTTTGTGTTTCGAGGAAAAAAAAATGCTAATGGTTATTCACTTTAATTGGTAATGAATTATTCACTAACTCTTGATTCTTAGAAGTTGAAAGTCGGGACAAGAAATAAATAAATAAAGAAGGGAAAGGTACTTTAAGTTGATTAGGTCTACCATTACACTGAAGTTAACAGAGGTACTTTACTCCATCAGTTTCATTGCAGTCTCTGTTCTCTAATTTTGACAATCTTGGTTACACAGGCACCAGTCTAATAAATTAACTTTGGGGCATCTGGACACCTGTGAGATTGCGGTAATTAATATTGCAAAACTGTAGCCATGATATGGGCTGTTCTGTGTGGAACCAGGGAGAAAGCAAAAGTGATATTTTTTCGAATTAAAACTGATTTCAGTCACATTATCCCTCTCATTTCCACAGAGCTGCAGGTGGGAACGTAACCTGCTGCCAGAGACCCCTGTGACTGGTAGCACTGGGTGGGTGTCCATACCCACATCTCAAACTGTCTGCCTCTCCTGAGGAGTGTGGGCTCTCTGTGGGTATTGCAGCCCTGAGCAGTCCTTCTCTCAGGAGCTGGGCAGCAAAGGCCTCCTGGAGGGGAACCGTTTTTGTTTCGCTCCCTTTACAGTCTGTTGCTTTCTGGGTTTTGGCTCACACAGGAACTTCATTGATCCTCGCAGGCCTTATCATTAGCTGCCTTGGGGAGTGAGGTAGTTCATAAATCCACTGCTGAAACAGGATGGGCAGCAGGCACAGCAATCACACAGGAGACGAGAAGGACACAAAGGGAGCAGCGACTCCATCGCACATTTCAGAACTAATGTTAGCACCCTATTTTTAGTAAGGTTAAACATGAATGCATGCGAGTTGCTTCAAAATAAAAATACATCCTACAGTGTTAATAGGATAAGGTTTTAGAAGTGATTTTGGTGAGTCTTCAGGTTCAAAGCTTTTGCTGTAATGGGAAATGACACCTGAGAGAGCATAGTATTCTTCCCAAGCCCCAGCCCTGCTCTGACCAGTCTTTGCCTCCAGCTCATCTCAACATCCTTGGCTGCATTCTGTTAGTTGTTTCTAGTTATGATGGGATGTTTTACTCCCTTCATACTGCTCTGCTTGCTTCTCTGAAGTCCCTTTTTACCTGAGCATCTCAGCTCTGTGTGCTCCAAGTGTCATAAGCAAGGGCTGTTTTCTCTCCGTCGAACTCCAGACCTGCACCTCCCCAAGGATCTGCAGCATTGTCTGTGCAGTTCCCTGACATGGTTAGGATCAGTTCTTGTCACAATGCCTTATCTTCCCATGATGTACTGTTAAGTTCTGTAAAATTCAAGCAATTCTATATACAGCCAGAATCGTTGGTTATTTGGCTGCTGTGACTTCAATAAAGAGTCATTGCTGAACTTATGCTTCTGCTTTCTGGCAGAACTAGATGGTTTTTGCTATTAAGACATTAACATATCAATTTAGCTCTATCTTAGCCTTGGTTTCTGCAGGAATTTCTTAAACAGTACCCTGCAGGCACTGCAGAGAAGTTTGATGGCATTAATATAATCATAGACACATAAAACCCAAGTTATTGATTTTGAGGAAGAAGAAAATTAAGAAAAAAGCCCTGCAAAGAAACTTACTTTTATCTGCTCCAGGAACAATTTGCTGTTGGACTTAGGATGCTTCCCTTCTAAAGCACCAGTCTTTCCTATGGAGCTTTGGTGATGAACAATTTAGCCATTTTTATGTTAATGTTTATCTGATAGCAGTTAATGTCTTTTTTTTTAATAACTCCTGAAATTTGACAAGGGTTAGCTTTTTACCATTGCTGAAAAAGTCCTGATTAAAGCATCCAAAAGGATTCTGACTTGCAATAGTCTGCAAAACAGACTGCTTTGTGCTTTTAAATATATTCTCTAAAGTCAGTGGGGACTTTTATTCAAATGCAAAAGAGAAAATCATCATTGTGTTTCTGTGGATATGAAAATTAAGTAGCATTTTGTAATGACTCTCCAGTATCTCCAACCTAATTATCTTGGCCTATCTTTAAACTTCACTTGCAACCTCTTATTTCCAAAATGCAGTCAGCTTGTGGGACTAGGATTGGATGCTTGAAATTAATTCCTGAAGCTACAAAACAGATAAGACAGAAGGCCACCACAGTGCTCTCCTAGAGTCTGGGATGGAAGCTGGAGGACAGGGAAATAAAACAGGTGATTTAGCTGCCATCTCATGAATAAACTCTCTAATAGTTTGTTAGAAAATGAATGGTTGTGTTTTATTTAAGGTGTTATAGGTCTGTGTGTTGTTATAGATGCTGTGTGAGATTTAAAAATGCATAGAAACACAACTATCCGAGTAAAAGAAGTATTCCTTACAAAGATGGATGGCACATTTAGGATTCTCTCAAGCCACTACAGCAAAAACATCAATCTGCAAAACAGCAGAGCTGTTGTTCAGTTTAGCAATTCTTTATTGTTTCTGTCTCCTCTCTCATTTTTATTGCGGGAGTACAGTAAAAGCTTCTTAACACAGGTGTAAGTTTCTAGTTTTAAAAGGATTCTTTTTTCAACAATTAGTGCTTATGGGAAAGCAATCTAGGAAAGAACAATATCATTTTCCCCTTTACTCCCTTCCCCCCACGGCTCTTCCTTTAAATATGATGGAACCCTAATCTGTGCTCTTTAGAGTAGAGGTAATGGAATTACAGAAAGGATGTGAAAAGTATCTGTGAAGGTAAGATAATACTTTCCATTGTGTAAGCCACAGATATACTGCCTGAAGACACATAATATGAGAAAGTTAAAGGAAAGAAATCAATATGAGGAAAGATTTTATTTTTCATTTCGGTTTTAGAGATCCATTTGGCAAAGAGTTACTTAAGAAGTATGCTTAGGTCCATTTAATTCATTCTTAATTCATCTGTATTTTCAAGATCTCTGACATGCCAGATAAGTAACCCATCTTATGCAACTGCAATATGCTTATTGAGTCAGTGAGATCCTGCCCTAGCTTTTCTAATGCACAAAGTCCTGGGCTTGATATTCACTGCTGATAGGGATATTTGCATCTGTGTGCTCCTGGTTTGTTACCCAATGCTGCCTCTAAGATGTCAGTTTGCTGCTGTTACCATGGCACTTCCTTCTGATCAGGTTTGTTCCAAAGAAACCTATACAGCATTTTAGAAATGAAAAATAAATTTCTAACATGTTTTGATGTCCATTCTGATATTTGGCATTCTCAAATAATAAACATGTAACACACCATTTTTCTGTGTGCTTTTAGGAAGAAAGTGGGCCTTTTCATATATTTCAGCCCAAATGAATCTTGCTTTGGCTTATTTTTAAACTGGCAGTGTGAAACAACAGAACAAATTGTTCTTCTCTGCATGTCTGTGTGTGTGTATCTCACAAACAGGTACATGTGTATTCCACAAACAGGTACATGTGTATTCCACAAACAGGTACATGTGTATTCCACAAACATTTCCAGGCACATTACCAGGCATTTAAGTGAGATACTTTAACCAGAGCAGTACCCACAGATGCACACCTGCTATACCTACACATCATTCAAGAGACGTGAGTGATCACTGCATATCCTTTTACAGTGAGGTTCTCTCAGCCATCTGCCTGGTTCTGGGGTGTTGTTTTTCATTCTGAGGCTCTGGAGAGATGTGACCCTGCTGCTTTTTGAGGCTGCTGTCTTTTTATTTTCAGGAATCCCTCTTTTCTATTCTATTTTTGTTTTATCTGGCCTGGTTTTGTCTTCATCTGAACAGTGAACTTGTTAATCTCCTATCATTTGAAATCTATAGGCCTGTTCCCTGTTGTGGGATTCCTTCAGTCATCAAACTCTGCAGGAGAATTTGTATTTAGTATTGACTACTTTAATGGGCTGTCATTTGAGCCTATGGCTCTGTGGTCTCTACTTCACCTGTCCATTAAAACAGCCTTGTTCTTGGCCATTATTTTTTTAGTCTCCACAGTTATGTCAAAAATGTATTCTATAGATGCTTTTGTTCTATGTGTGAATTATCAAGAAAGAATTCAAGTAAACTGAAAAATAATATTTTCTGGTCATTTGTCTCTCAAATATAGCTGTTTTTTGAAATTTCATTTAAAATAATTGGATGGTTTATGAATACCTGTTAGGTAATTAAATTTACAGGAAAAAAAAGAAATTAAATGGATAAATGATTGAGCTTCTGACCTTTCACAGTACTTCTCCTTTTAAAGCCAAACAAAATGCTGCACGCATATTAAAATTGTGAACTTGATAGGCCACCACCACAGCTGTTTGTATTTATGGATCAATGTGTTAATCGGTGTCTTGGCTTCAGATAAGATCTGTAGCACAGCTTTGATGAGATGCTGCTCACAGCCTAAGTGATGTTTGTGTTCTGTTCACATTCAACTGAATTGAATTGATTTTCAGAGTTTTATAGATACAGTTTTTTATATACCTGTGAGAAAGATGTCAGGTTTTTACTATAAAAACATTTGGTTTGGATTTCGGAGTAATAAAGCAGCTTTTCTTATGCTTGCTTGTGTGTTTATGGTTTTAGAATATTGTCTTATTCTAGGGTGCTAGAAATGATCTCAGGATCGTCTCCTGTGGAGATTAAATTTCATTTAAATCTCTGAAATTTTTAGTCAGTCCCACCACAGGCTGGACATCGATGTGTATCAGTGAAAATAAAAGGCCAGAAGTGCTACTATACAGCAGCAAGGACTGCTGAAACTTCCTGCTAAAGCATACAAATGTAAATTTTTTTATGCATTTTTGGGGAAAAAAAAGAAAAAGTTGTCTTCAAAGAGCCAACCATGCAATTAAATATTCATTATCAGGGAGTCTGCAGGTTTTTTTGTCTTCCAAATACTAATCTATGTATGTCTTTCACAGGAGAATCCCTTCAAAGAAAGGATTGTGGAGTCTTTCTCAGAAGATGGAGAGGGGAGCCTGAGCTTCAATGACTTTGTGGATATGTTCTCTGTGCTCAGTGAAATGGCTCCCCGAGAGCTTAAAGCAATCTATGCCTTTAAGATCTATGGTATTATATGGGGGTGCTCTGGTGTGCTTTTTGTGTTTGGAGTAAAACGAGTGGGACTCTTGGTGATCTTTGGTTCTTCTGTTGTTTAGATTTTAACACAGATAACTTCATTTGTAAAGCTGACTTGGAAAAAACTCTCAATAAGCTGACCCGGGAAGAGCTGACAGCAGAGGAAATCACTCTGGTTTGTGAGAAAGTGATAGAAGAAGCTGACATGGATGGTGATGGGAAATTAGGATTTGCAGATTTTGAAAACATGATTTCCAAGGCACCGGACTTTCTCAGGTATTATTTTAAGAAAAAGAGAGCCTCTTGCATACTTCTGGGTATTTTTCTAGGATAATACAAGAAGTGTCAGACATTGTGCCGGTTTGGCCAAATATAGCCCCTGAGAGAAAACCAGGTTGCAACCACCCTTCCCCCCACAGGGTTTGGAAAAAAGGAAATTTTTCCTCGAAGGAAAGTGAAAGAGATAAAAACTATTTATTTTAACAAACACACAGGAAAAGGATAATGATGCTGAATAATGAATTAAAACCCTCGCTGTAGAGAGAAACCTGGGAAGATTTCAGAGTCCTTCTGTAGGTGTGGTCTCTCTCCTCCTCGGAGCTGGTCGGTGAGGGCGTGGGCCCACCCCCGGGCCTCGGGGAGAAAATTCTCCTGATGTGTTCTGATGTTGTTGAAACAGTTCAGAAGAGAAGAAGGGAAAAAAAACCCAAAGTCCCAGGAAACAAAATTCAGCTCCCCATCTCACGCCAAGAGGAAAAAAAACCAGCTGGCTGAAGAAAAAGCAAGCAGGGTGCTCCCTCTGTGCCGTCCACAGCCAGACACACTGAGGAGTGTAATCTCTGTGTCCTTGAGAAGCTGCTTTGGAAAGTTCGTCTAGTTTTTTTTTCAAGCTCAGTTTAAAGGCACAGAAAAGGCACAATATTACTTTTTGGGCATAGAGCATGATAGGGGATACACATGATAGAGTCACCTCAAGACAGACATAAGTATTTTACTAGAGAACTGACTAGGGGATGACTTCCTACCTAACTCAGTTTACTTTCATAGGGCATATTCCAGTTCTCTCCTAACTTAAGACTAAGAGTTCAATGATTTTTAATTATCACCTTCCCTGCCCCTCCACCCCTGCTGGTGTGGTTCAGGAAAATATTTTGATCTATTATCAGCTCAAATTCATATTTTTCTTAAGCCTATAGCAAGGATCCCAGCTGTCTGCATAGGAACGTGTGTGAATATTGTATACATGTTACAAATATACATGGAAACACATGGATCTCTTTGCTGAGAAAGTGAGAGTGTTTTTTGAAGAACTTTAAAGTGTCCTACAGAACACAGGATTTCATTAATGAAGTTTCTGAGGAAAGATGTTAAAGGGTTCGATGATAAAGCAGGGGCACATGATTCCTGTGAACCTTGAGAAACATCAGCTTCTGGAGAGGAGACACTCAAAGTTAATGTGAATGTCTTTTATACATTTCAGGTATTCCTTGACTAATCAAGTGTATCAAAGGAAACTGTTTTGGAACAGGATACATATCATCATTATGGTGAGGCTCAGCTCAGTAGGTATTCTAGTATTTTGTTTACAGATATTTCCAGCTAAGAAAACATTTTCTTTATACTGCTATCCATGTAGAAGTTGCCGGGGTCAGGTAGAGTTTCCTTTAATCAATCAAAAGGCTCTGCTGCACCTACAAATCCAGTAGAGAACAGTGATCAAATGCAAAGAATTGAAGGCAGATCTGAAGATTCAGCAGAAGCTGCAGTTTCAGAAGTTTCCTGTGCCATGACTGACTTTACTGCTGTGTTGTAGAGGCTTGCAAACTGCTGACTGAGAATTCCAAGCTGAGGATGCTGTGCAGTCCAGTAATTTCCTGAGAAAGCTGCAGAGAGGAATGTTTGCCAGTGGAATGACTGTCACAATTATTCTTCTTTTCCAGTTTTGTGATGTTTTGGGAAGATGAGGAAATGAGTGAAAATCACTGAGTGCTGGGTATTCAGCAGGGCAAGATGATGAGTAGAAAGTGGGATGAACTGAGATGTGAAGTATTATAGATGAGGTAGGAGAAAGTGGAAAGTACCGATGAAATCAAAAAACGAGGCTACCAAGTGTTGGAAGACTGAGCATCCAGTTGCTCAGTTTAAACACATGTACTTGGATCCATGTTTGTGACAAGATACCTCCTTCATGTTTAAGATGGCAATGTGCATGTTTAAGGCAGATGTTTTGCATCCCTGACTTCGAGAGAAATCATAACTTCCCCCTCCTTTCAGGTTCAGGAATTTAGCTGGGTCATGGGATTCATCTCTGAAGTCCTCAGGCCTAAGTGCTCCTGATGACATAAAAAAGGTTCTCCTTCCGCCTTCTAACCAAAACACTGGTTTAGAGCCTCTGACCAGGCAGTTTCTATATAACAGCAGCTTCTGTGGGGATAACAGTGCAAAGAAAACCATTTCTTAGCTGGAAATATACATAAAGAAAATCTTAGAATCTCTGAAGAATCTGATGTTTCTCGTGGTTCAGCAACATGTGTCTTTGAAGCCATATTGACAAATGAGAGTGTAATGAAAAAAAGTCTCAGAGTTGAGAAGAGAACGTGTAGGTTCTCTAGTTTGGTTTCTGTTTTAACCAGAGTTAACAGCTGCGGAAAAAGAAAGTGACAGGGTCATGAGACTACTTTTATCCAAACTGATCTATATGGAAGATTTGATACCTCTGCTTTACTGTGGTTTACTGTTCATTTTGCCTGTAAAGGTGATTTATTTTTTTAGGACATTGTTAGTCTTATTTTTCCTATATGCACTGCATCACAGACTGACTATTTGTTAGTACTGAACTTCCTGTTCTGAGGAACTTATTCTAATTTTTAAAATATTGTGTAAACGTTGCATTCTAAAGAGAGAGAGTGATTTGACTCTTGGAATGGGATTCATTAAGTTTAATGCCACAGTAGGTACACCAAAGTCTGACTGCGACTGAGCCTAAACAAGCACTCTGTGGCAGTAGCCAGTGCCTGCCAGCATGTGACAGACTTTGTGACATGGCACAAGAGTGCAATTCCTGTAGCTGATCTCTCACCACAAAAAACCCAGTTCCTGTTCACGAAGTTCAGTTGTGCCATAACAGTGTCGGACACGTTACCTATTCATTTACTGAAACAATGCTTTCTTATATCTTTGTGAATTAATCTCCAGCTCTATTCCTGGCCTCTCATTTTCTTCTCTTCTGAGTCTTCAGCTGTAATGGTTGTCTTAAGTGATAGCCTAGGGCTGTGTGCAGCCAAAGGGCAGACAGGGCTGTGCAGCTTCACTGGGTAATCTAATACAGAGCATGCAAAGCACAGGAAGTGTCTTAATAGCAGATCACCAACCCTATATGCCAGTGGTAAACTGAACTAGCTTCTTGCTATTGCAAAAATGTATAAAAACATGTTTTCACCTACAATAAACTGTCCATTTGAAATCTTAAGCAGACATGTAGAAGAAATACCAACCCATCAATGTCCAGAGACAGTCACAATTTCATTTGGTTTTGCATATCTCCACTTTTTGTGCTCAGTTGAATGCATTCCAGAATTTAAATTCAAGGAAGCTGAAGAGTCTAATGATTTACACTTCCAGCCACTCAGCAGCTGTTGAAATGGAACACTTAGGAACCAAAGCAATAGCCACATTGAAAATGATTGCCAGTGAGCAACTGGAGATGCTGGGTAACTGCAGTTTGCAGGGATTTTGCTGTGAAGCCATGGGCAGTCAGTGTTTCTGAATACCTGATCCCAGAATACCATCCTGGCACCTGGTATGTGAGACTTTTGAAAATGCTGAATAACTTACAAGGCCCCAGATGATTTTTATCTGTAGTAAAGGATTTCTTACTCTGTTCTTTTCCTTTTCTCCCCACCAAACCTCTTCATATCGTAAAAGGAGGAAATGTAGGATTCCAGGCAGTTAAGTTTTATCCCTGGCTCTGCCATTGCTTGAGCAGGTGATCTGTATGAAGCCATAGAACACTTTGTTTTCTCTCCTCTCTTACATGGGACCAGTGCTCATGCAACTTGTGACAAACATTGAGAACTTTCATCCAGCTGTAAATTATCATTAACACGAGATTTGAAGTTGCTGAGGAGGAATATCTTCTTTACTCTGTGGAAAACCTTTGAAGACCAGATTCTTATAGCAATGTGCACTCAGGTTTTAAAGCACGTTTTTTACACATGTTGGGGATTTTTAAGCTGTCACATTATCATGCCTACTTAACATACACAGCAGGCATTAACTTTGGCACCATGATCCAGGCTTTGACCTGGTATGAGCTGAAGTTCATCCACTCTACATTGACTGATTTTCCTTATCTCATCACTCCTTTCTCAAACCTTTACTTAATGACCCTGTGTAGGTTTAATCTCCTACGGACATCCTTTGCCAGCTTTGTGCTGCTGTCAGGCAAATGAAGATGCAGTAAAGTCTGTTGCTTGATTTGAGCTGCTGTCATTGAGAGATTTTTTCCAGACTAGAAGAAAACACTGTTAATCATTAACCAGGGAAGATCTATGCAGCTGGCTGTTATCCCAGAAGCTGGACTAAGCCGTAAATGATAATGACAGTTACTAGTTCAGAAAATTTGATCCCAGTAGTTTTATTTCACTCAAAATTGTTATCATTAAGAAGCTGCTTGTAGTTTAATGGAAGCATTGGCAGTTTGAGCCGGCACTAGCTAAGTGTTCTGTTCTACAAGACTGGTTACGTTTTCCACAGGAAATTGTTTTATAAATCATCCTGGAAGTTTCAACTTATTTGAATGCCTGAGGGTGAAGCATGCTCTAACAGTATGGAGTGGGATTTGAGAGGAATATGGCATCAGTAATACCTGGGAGCTGCCAGAACTAGACAGGGAAACAACACATTAAACAAGATGATGGCATTGGAAATGCAGTATTTCTGAAACCTTTGTGGGCCTTTGCCCATCCACCACTTCAGGTTGTGACTCCAGTCCTACCAAATGCTGAAGTAAAGGAAGCTCCCTTATAGGGAATGTGCATCTCATAAGACTGTCCCAACACACAGATTAATTAGTTCTTGAGGGCTAATATTAGAGCTAGTGACTAACTGGCAAGAGATGCTTAGCAAAGAAACAGTGGAAGGGAATAATTTTTTGTCAGTATTTTTCAGAGTATATCAGCTGCTTCTTAGTAAAAAGCTGAATCTTCAAAGGCCAAAATAACACTCAGATAAAAATACAATTTTTTTATCTCAATAGGTTGCTGTTCAGATCGCACACTGAATAAAGATTAAATATTTCTCTAGCTGTATGGTTGTACATTAAAAGTTTCAGTGAAATTTTGGATATTCAAAATAGAAATAGATTTCCAGTTAGGTGGATTTGGATGGATTTCTTTGAGGAGTCATGCCTCAAATATTTTCACATACAATGTTACAGATTTTTAGCTCCTTGATATTACCTGTATGGGTGTTAAATTTTTAAGAGCTTGGATTAATATAGTCCTTAGACATTTCTTGAATTGTAAACAAGATATTTATAATTCTTTTATTTAAAAGACCTTAGTTCCAGTAAACTATTTGCATCACTGTCTGCTTTCTCTCACAGAACTTAGGCTGGTGTGCCAGGCTGCTATACAGCGTATCTTTTACTGTCACCCAGATCGTATAAATTCCTAGAGATAGAGGTCCTAGGGACCATGGGGAATATGAAATTTTATCTCCTCCAAATACATACCACAAGCTTCGTTTAGCGAATTTCTGATTCAAATCTAATAGCTGTAATTAAGTTAGAGTATTCTTTTGGTAAAACAAAATCCAAAAAGTGTGCATCCAGAACCCTTCGGCCTCTCAAATGTTTCAAAAAAGTTTTCTTTCAGCATAGGCAACAAAACTACAGAATTTACATACAAAAAACCATGATAATCTCTTCTCATTTCAGTCAGTCAAAAAAGAAACTTACAGTTGATACTGTCATGACAGAGAACAGAGCTTGCTGCCTATAGGCAGTGAGGTTTCAGCACACCCTCTTTAAATTGTGTCTCCCTGTCCTGCTGAGATGCTCAGGAGTTCTTCTGAAGGCTGGTGGCAGTTGTAAGACATTCAGCTTGCCTGTATCACAGAGCAAATAGAGGATAACAATCAGGATCTCTCTGTCCCAACAAGAGAAACAACTTTACCTGCCTAATTTGTCTTGTTTAGAACCCAAGTGCTGTGCCATGGCAAAAGTACCACTGGGAAACATTTAGCTCTGCTCTACATCCAGTAAATTGGGCAATTTACACTTGATTTAATCCAGTACTGAGCTTGGCCCCTGAGCTAAAATTTTCAGAAGATGGAATTTTCTCCACACACATGAAATTTAAATCTTCTCAAAGTGTGAAACAAGAAAGTAAATTTTTTTACACAGCACCTTCCTTTGTGTACTTTAAGGAAAACGTTGTGCATTGTGACAAATGTGTTTGTATGTCTTAATCTTTTTCTTTCTTTTGCAGTACTTTCCACATAAGAATCTGAAGATGTTTCTGCCAGTCCAGCCTTTCTGAATCTCAGGCATTCCAGGGGCTTTTGACCTCTAATGAGGGCTTCTTAGAACTCAGCAGAAAGTACTGAAATAATTCTGGTCCACGAAGAGACAGAAGCATCATGTGATCCACAGGATATTTGGAACAATCACATTTTTATCTTCACTGCTGGCCAAGCACTCTGGCAAAGATGGTTGGTTGTTAGATTGTGGTTTTTCTTTTTTTCCCCTCCTTTTTTTAACAGTCAGAATCAGAATATTATTAAAGGTATTTCCACATAGTTTTTATATTTATGAATATTTAATACTGCTCTTAAAAGTGAAAAAAAAAAATTGAGAGAAAGATTAGCTTTGGTGTGTTTTCCAAGAGTATTTGAAAGAAAGCACGGGCCTTAAATAATGAGATGCCTCTATCACTGTGTCGTACAGCTGGGGATCTTGCATGGAAAATATCTGAGGTGAAAGAACTGCAGTCAAGATCAAGCTCCCAGTGTTGAAGACAACCACAGCCCAGGTTTGCCTTTCAGCCACTGAAATGGCAACTGCTGGGTTTGGTGCTTACCTTCAACCAATATTTTATGGATTGTTGTGTCCTTATAAAACTTGAAATATTTGCCTTTTGTATATGATAACTGCGTACGTGATTCATTTCTTCCCAAGGTAAATGTTAAAACTGTGTCCTTATTCTCCAAGGGGCTCCTGCATTTTACTCATTCTATGGGCTGATAATGTTGAATGGAGGAACACAGTCATCTGTAACTCACGAAGAAGTTGAAGAAGCACAGAACTACTATTAAGGACATGAAAAGACATTTTCTTTCTAAACAAGCTATGCAATCTCTCCCATAAAATGCATGAATGCAGTTCTATGTTTCTCTTTCCCCTCCAGCTGGAAATCAGCTAGATCTTTTTGTTTGTTTTTTTTTTACTTCCAGTATTGTTTAGGTACTGGGGCCTGAAGACAATCATATGTGTATTAATTACTGTTCTAACAGTCAATAGAAGGGCTCTGTCACTTACATGGCTTCTGTATCTAAGTCCTCACAATTAAAACTTTTGAAGCATTCTGTTGTGCTTTGAGAATTTTTAGGCCGACTGCATATTAATTTTCTTTCTGATCATTATTCCAGTTACTATAAAGTTAAATCTTTCAAAGGATGAAATGTGTTATATAGAAAGTTGTTAAAGTAGAGAACCTAACCTTTTTATCATTTCTGTAGGGATGGAGATGCTTATCTACCTCAGAAACTCTTCTGTGTGGTGAGCTTGCAGGGTAGCTTGCTGTTCAGATTACACACTATGAATAAAGAAGAAATATTTCTCTAGCTGTATGGTTGTACATTAAAAGTTTCAGTGGAAATTTTGGATATTCAAGGTATACGGGACAGTGAAAATGACACTTGTATGTTAGTAATAACATTTATTTTTAATATATATCTTAGACTGATCATGTTCAGTGATGTTTATAGCATTTTAATGCTTCCTCCTACTGATTTCTGTTTAGATAAAGGAATTAAAACCTGAATTCCCTTACCCAAGTTAAAATTAATAGAACTCAATCCTAATATTCAGTTCTGATTGAGTAAAAAGAGATTCAAGCCTTTTTCGTTTCAAGCAGATTAAATTGGATGTATTGGCTGATTCAAACTATCTGCAAGACATTGGCATTAAGAGGGATTATGTTAAAATTACTTCCTATTAATTGAAGTATCAGCCTAATTTTTATAAAATTCATTTCAAGAGAGACATTTAATCTTGGAAGCCTTGGGAGGTGTGTAGGAGGATGTGATTAGGATGTACTGTAAAATACCAGGTTGCAAGATTCTGGATCAGATTATCCAGACAAAAAGGATCTGGTGCTGATGACATAGGTCAATTCCTTTTGACATCAACATTCTTCTGTGCTTTTAAGATTGTTATTAGCTAAAATTCCTGTTTCCCTGACACTGTGTGTCATTCCTTGGTTGCATCATACTCCCCTCTTAAAGGAAGAGCTGCCTTGCAATGTGCTCAGTGTGTTGTTCTCCTGTGTCCTCCCTGACCTAAATGTTACAAAGCAGTTAAGAGATGCTTGAGCTTGCAGCCAGATGTTTGACCTTGGAGTCATCCACCTGAGCTGAGAAACAAAGAGAAAAAGAAATGAGGAGCACATTATGAAGAAATATTCCTGTCCATAGAGACGAGTTCTTGCAGAATACTGCAGATACAAATGTGTGCAGCTGTCCTAACTGCCTTTATTTTTTTGACTTACGTTCATGTCTTGTAACAAAAAACAGAGCAACTTTGTATGGTCCCGGCGTTTGAGAGATCCGTGCACTAAATACTTCAGCACTGCCTAGTGGTGGGTGAGTAGTTACAGCACCTGATGGCGAAGGTAAGGGACAGATTGCTGAAGAGCTTTGTATTTGCGCTTTCTTAGTTGTCTGTAGTTGGATGTCTTGCGACTGAATGTGTTCTTACAGCAAGACTGTTGAGTGAGTAGTTCAGCGTGATGCAAATTTAATCCTGTCAGGAGGTACCAAACCAGCCGGCTCTTGGCAATTGTATTACTGGCACAATCTAACAGATTCTCTAGCAAGTGTTTCTTCAACCAGCCTTGCCCTAAAAGAGCTATCAGGCCACGTGAAAAGAAACTGAAACAGTAAAAGAGATTTAGATTTAAAACAGTTTTGGATTTGGCCAGAAAGCAAGAGGACATATATTTTGAATTGCAGAAAAGTGTTAAAAGACATTACTATATTCCTTCAAAAATGGACAAAGGAAAATGAAAACCATTACCTAAAGCCTCTATTAAAATAGCTCTATCTGTGTGTTATCTCGCCTTTATATACAGTTAAAGCATCTTGGGGACAAAATCAGTTGTGAAAGTAAATAAAACAGTATCAAAAAGTAAGAAATAACTTGGTTATTTTAATGGTTGTTTTAAGGAAATACTGTAAGCCAAGATTTGCAACAGCCTGCAGGCCAAAATCTGATCTGCATTACTTGCACATTAATCTCCGGTAACTGCTGACTTCAGTGGAATTAACCCATGTCTGTAATTGGATCTGTGTTGGGGAAAGTATTTGAGGTTTTGCTGCAGTTCTCTGTGCCCTCTCATGCCCTTTTAATGTAATCTTAAAATGCTGAATGCTCTTTTCTCAACCAATAACCACATACTCCTCTTTGTCAACACACTTACTGTGGGAATCTCTTGCAATTTCTTGCAGTCACAGAGGAACAGTCTCCTTTCCTTTCCTCCCCAGGGCTAATTTTTATCTCCTTCCACGTGTTAGAGGCACTTACGGTGAAACCTCACAAGGTGGCACCACACCACCATAGCAAGTCATAACTTCGTAATTTCATTTAACTGTTTAAATGTCCCTGAAATACAGGATACTGTACAGAATCTATGATGCCACAAACAAAAACATGAAACTGTGGTTAATTACTGATTTTAAAACTGTACATAATTAAAGAGAAAGTTGTTTTTTTCTCAACAGCATATTAATAAAAATATGTTTTAATAAAGTCCCTGAAAATTGAAATGTACGTTAACAATTAAAATGGGATTTTCTTGTTGAAACTGTAAAAACTCATATTCTAGACACTTGAATAGGTTAAGATTATATTCTAAAATAACAGAATATAAAGTAGGGTAGAGTTTTTGTTGTGCACGGGAAATATTATGCTTGTCAGCTCAGAATCCCCAGTAAATCAATTTGGGCTGAAATAACAGCAGGATTAAGAAGAGTTTATAATGTTATTGCCCGATACACCTTGTCTGGGACAGACAATGGAATGAAATTTGATGAGGAAGACATTAAAGATAATAACATTATAATTGCTCATGTCCTTAGGAAGATACGTGTCTGAGACAGAAGTACAGGACACAGTGAACAGATGTTCTCCTCTTTTGTCTATATCATTTTGCAGTTTTGGGTGTCTTGTAGAGGTGTTAGTGACACCGAGTGACTATCAAATTCTCCTTAGTGGGGAAAAGAGGAGACTGTTCTTGGTAGAATTCAAAGAGCATCAGCATTTCAGATAAAAGTGCCTTTATTTAACTGTAAGTTCTGCCATTCTTGTCTATAAGACATTTTACAACCTGAACTCCAAGCGAAATTCCCCACTGCCGTGTCCCTTTGACTGTCTCACACTGGCAAGAGCAGAGACGAGCCCAGGTGTGTCAGCCCCGGGTGCTTTGCAGTTGCAATGTAGATGAGTCCTTCCTGCTCTTTCTCAGTCAGGATCTGCTCAGAGCCAGATGCTTTTTTGCACAAATCCCTGACTCCTGTTCTATCCATTCTGCAGGTACAGGATCACTGGCTGCTGAGTGCGTGCTCACGAGCCCTGCAGCACAAGGCATCATTTGTACCCTGCTCTCCAGTTCCTGCACAGGCAGATTGGGGCCGGATGTGCCTGCAAATGTAGGGCAGAGTGGTTTAACTCTACTGAAGAGGGTTGTGGGCACCAGGCCAGCCTCCTCCTTTTCTAACTGTAACTTTTCTCCACTGAAATCAGTGGATGTGGCAGCCTGCCAGGAGCAAGGCAGCTCATTGCTGTGGGCTTAATCACAGCTTGGGAAATTCAACAAGGATCAAGCTTGCCCTGTGCTCTGCACACTGACAAGCTCTGGGAATTGGTAGCTGCTGGTTAAATTGAAGACTTTAGTCTGGTCACTCATTTAGAGCTCTGAGAAAGCAGGTACGAGGTGTCTCTGTTTACTTGATGGAAATGGTTTTCAGTTCAGTCTGGGAAAGTATTCATCTGTCCAGAAGCCAGATCCAGATTTTTCATAGGCCTCTCATCCTCAGTGGTTATGGGCTGTTCCTCACATCACCCCAGAGGCAGCACTGATAGTGAATTCATGCTGATCATTAGTAACCTTTTTTTAGCAATCTAATATTCAGGGTTACTTCAATGGCACTTAGAAATAAATTGATATTCACCAGATTTCCCCCCATCCCAGCTGAAAGGAAATGATCTCCTACTTAGACATCTGCTTATAGAATCAGAGAATCACAGAATATGCTGAGTTGGAAGGGAGACATCGGAATCATTGAGTCCAGCTCCTGGCTCTGCACAGGACACCCCAAGAGTCACACCAGGTGCCTGAGGGTGTTGTCCAAACTCTTCTTCAAGTTTGTCAGGTTTGGTGCTGTGACCACTTTGTCACTGTGGAGTAGCAGGACCTGAGAGGAAAATGATTATTGATATTTTAACCAAAATGGTATTTTGGGTTTTCCGAAAATGACGATGCTTTCTTTTTCTTCATACAGATATAAAATTCATACAAAAAGCTGTAGATTCAGAGAGAATTCCCTCTAGAAGAAGTTTGAAACTGAAAGACTGTTTTTGTTCTGCCTAAACAAATAGGTTAATTGATGTGTATATTCCCAGAAATAAATTCAGTTCCAGGAAATTCAGTGAGGCCTTTCATATGTTTAAAATTTTTCATCTCTTTTATGGTGATTTTAGTGACTATTGTTCTTCTAATGATGTAACAAAATATGATAAGAGAATATAGAAAAATTCCCTGTTATAATTTCCCACATCCTCATAGTGACAGTAGCATTAGAATTTGCATTCATAAATCCCTCTTACTACACATCTTTAAACTTCGGCTTTCTGTGGCATTTGCTAGCAAATATTCCTAGTGGAATGACTTAGTCCCATGTGGCTAATTCTCAGTATTTTTTCCATTTCCAGTTATCTCCTCTAACTGAAAAAGCAAAGGGAATAATTGATGTCCAGAGATGGTAATGTGTTTTGATGTATTTTCATTCCAAGGAATTCACCGAGTTAAACAGGGGGTTATTAATGCCATAAGCTTGGCCTGATTTGCTTAGAGGAGGTTCTTTTCTCACTGTGATGATTCTGTAGTAGGCAGATATCCTTCGGGGCCAGATCTCCACAGGAAGACTCCTACTCACTTCAGTAGGCAGGCTGATAGATCAGGTCCTCAAATAATATTTTGCTTTATTCAAGCATGGAATGCATAAACAAAAAATCAAAACCTGCAGATAATAAATTATTCTGTTTCTGGAGAAATGCTAATACGCAGACAGATGGAAAACAGATTTATTACACGTAAATTTTCATTCTTTATGAGACAGTATGTAAAATGGAAGAAAACCTTAAAACTTTGTATGACAGATAAGTGAAGGCGAATTATGAACTGGTAATTATCTCTAATATGTCCCTTTGATTTTGAAGAGCTTATTAAAACATGAATAGCTAATCTGAGACTACTGAAAAATGGAAAAAAAATCCTTAGCCATTTCATCTGTACCTGACACATTTTGTTTGAAAGTCTATGCTTTACTACACTAAACTAAGAACACTGGAGTTCTCGTAAAGAACACAGGCATCAGAGTTCTCACTCTATTTTTATTTCCTGTAAAACTGTACAGAACTCAGTTAACATTCCCTCTCATTTGCTTGCTTGGAATGAGGACATTGTGTACACAAAGAGGCTGCAGACTTCCCACTAACGCCACTGCCCTCGGCATTATGAGTAAGCATTTGACAAAACAAATTCTGGTAAAGCTGGAGGAAATACACGATCAAACGCCTTCTGGGAAGAAACCTGAGATTTGTTACATCCCTTTGAAAATATCAGTGTGTCCTTTGAAGGTTCACTCTTATTTGTATCTTCAGCAGAGATCAGATAGAACACCCAGTGTTTCTGCAGTTCCTCTGTTGTATTCACCTGGAGAATATCAGTGCAGGGAAAATTGAGCCTATTATCTGAGAAGACCCTAGCAAAAACCTTGACTTAGTAAAATGAAACTGAGGGGGTTACGAATGCTGATGAAACCCAGGAAGCTTGATTCAGTGACCTGAATTTGGAACCCTACAAAACCTCCTACCTTTCCTTATCCTATTTACCTAAGATATAAAGCAGGTGGAATTATTTAATTGATGTCTGATCCAATTACCTACAAATGTGATTCTTCATGGCCTTTAATTCTTTTTATATTTCACCAAAAAAGGGGAAAATGAAGGGTATGCCAAAGGAAAGAGAGTCAAGGTCACCTCCTTGGACATCTAATGATTTATTCTGCCCCCAAGCAGGACCTTCCATCACCTCCAGGACTGCTGAGGTAGCCAATTTCTAAACTTTATTATCTTAGAAGGCCATTATAGGGGCAGGAGGAAAAGATGATCATAGCAATAATTTTACATCAAGATTCATAGGTGATTTCATTTTTGTGAATGGGATCTGCTTTCCATTTAAGACCATCCTTCTTTTTAATGTTTCTACTAACTGTGACACTGGAGTAATGTTGCTGGCTGCCTGTTTTATCTTTTTTTTTTTTTTTTTTAACTCATCAAGCAATTTTTATCCTTTCTTTAATGATTTTTGTTAGCTCACAATAGAAGTTTGGGGGTTTGTGTCAGCTTTGATTTATAACTGTCTGTGATGCATAGCAGGGATTTATGATTTGACTGGTTTGCATCTTTTATCTATGAGCATAATGAGCTGCTAAAAAGAATTTGTTTAAACCAAAAAAAATTGTATTCAAATGCTAGTACCACTGAGAATGGAATTTTGGCCTGATGCTTCTTTGAATGCACATGGTCAGTGAAAGCAAATGAACAGAATGGAAATAGCTACATGTGCTTCTGGAATACTCCCACTACTTTGGGATCTGGAGGATAGAAATTCCTCTTCACTGTGTTTCTGTCTCCAATCCAGTTGAAATGCAAAAGCAGAGTACTAGTAGATTTTTTTTTAATAGAGCTTTTACGAAGTTCACAAGAAGATACAAGGTATTTTGGTCAAAATTTTAGGTAGATTATGGAAGATGAGCCCAAACTGCTGTGTCACCAACTGTTTTTTTTCATGGGTGTGTAGTTGCAGAGGTTTTTATTCTGAAGGGTTGTATTTTGTCCATCACTGAACTAGGAACAAGATGTATAGTTTGTATCCAGAGTCAGCCAGAAAACACAGCAGAGTGTCTAGATACTATGAGAAAGAGTCTTTTCTTGGTTGGAAAAGTTATTGCACTTCAAGTACTATCATTTTGTCTGCCTTAAGGTTAGTGTAATTAAGTGTAATTACTGTAATTAAGTTTGTCCCCAAAAAAGGTCTTTTTGGGGGCTTATTTCTGTTCTTCTTTTACTTAGGCTTGTTTATTCAGCTGTAACTGCAAATGTCTAACAGTACTTGAGGATGTTTGAACAGAGAAATAACAACTATCAAACCATACCTTGCTGTAAAATACTACCAGAAAGCCTTGGTGCTGAGGGTATCCTCGGTCCCAGCAGTACAGCCATAGCAGCACAACCCTGTATTTAGGTACTCAATTACCCTGCCAAAACCTTGTATCAGAACTACCCAGCCAGAGCTGGTTCTGCTTCCCTGTCAGGCTGCATTGTTCAGCGGATCCCTTGGTTTTATTCTTAACTCAGGTTTCTTGTCTCTTGATCCACTTGGTGCTAGAGCTCGCCACAGGAACTGCCCATATCCTACCCTTTTTCCTCAGGTAACTTTATCACACCTTCAGGAATTGTGTCTCATTTGGGACTGAAGAATCTGGATTGACACTCAGTGCACTGACAGTAAATAAGCCATCTTAGTTATCCTCATTACTCCTTACTTACTCTCAGTTCTTCCATCAGCCTTCTCCCAACACCCTTCTGTCAGCCCTCTCTCCTTTCTGCTTCCTTTGCAGAACACGTTACTTGAGATGTTCCTTTTCTCACCAAAGGCCCTGATTCTGTGTGTAGATGTTGCACGCAGGAAATAACTGGGTTATGTCAGTACACTGCAGTCTTGTGACTGGGTAGCTGTTCTGGTAAATGCTTGAGGTTAACTCAGTGAAGCCCTCAGAAGATTCCAAACAAAAATGATTTCAAGAGCTGTTAATGGCTTTGAGTAGGATATATATTCCCTCACTTTGTGAAGAGTTCCTCAGTACCCTGAAAGGCAATAGAACGCAGTGTTGTTGCTGTAAACTGGCACTCCTCAGACTGACCACACATGTACAGTGTTTTCTGACAAGTACAATTGCAAATTTGGCACATATAACTAGAAACATTGGATACAGGAGAGCAGTTGTCTAGATATGAGGGGATAATTTTCTCCTCACCTTTTTTTCAATAACACTACTATTCAGTATCTGCCTCAGTTGGACAGGACTTGGGGTGAGTTTGGCTCCAGAGTCAAATGTTGTGACTTACTTTCGACTCTGTATTTCCTCAGTTGTCCATGTGCTTCCTGTCTCTCTATGAAGCCAAAGCCAGGAGCTCCAAAACAGAAAACCACAGGAAAAGCTGCTCTGGTAATGTTTGTCTTGACCAGAAACAAATAGCAATAGAGATTTCCTGCAAAATAATTTTCGTGTGACAAATGTAGCCTAGACTCTAGACCAAATAGTCTGGCTAAATCTCCCTATTTTTAGTTCAGATTATATTAGTTATAGCTATTTTCTTTTTTTAAAATTACATAAGTGTCTTTCAGTTAACCATCAGTAGGGTTTTTTGATCCCATTCAGGTTCGACAAATACAATTATCCTTAACTAGAATATTTATTTCTTGAAAAGCGATGAATGGACTTGTTATAAAGTTAAGAACTCAAAAATTAAAAGGATTTGAAAAAAGCTTATTTGCAAAGAGCTGGTGTGACTGTTTGATGTAACTTTTAGCTAATACTTGTAATGTTATGCATGTTATGCAAGTTCATGGTCCACACCACAAGAAAAATTCCTGTCCAAAGCATTTAGGCTGGAATTCATCCTGCTGAAGTTCAAACACTGCAATGATTTGCTCTCCATCATTATCTGCTGCTTTCCCATTGATGCTAGATGGAAACTAGAGGGAATGAATTTCTCACTCACAACATACCTTCCATCTGTGGATTATACTGAACTTGCCACTGCAGCTTTAAGCCTCATTTAAGTATCTAAAGACTGGGGAGAGGAATCCGAGTTTTCTGTGAGATGGACATTCAAAGTGATGATAAAATGGTAAGAAATAAGAAGAGCATGTGTGGATAAGAATTACAACCATGGGTGCTGGTGGCACTGGGGGTTGTGTGTAAACTGTAGCTATAAGATAATACAGAACCATCCCCTGAGGCACACACATTGTCTGGCCTTGTAACTACCTGCAGTTGCTGGGAAAACAACTGGAACAAGACAGTGAAGGTTTCTCAATATGCCCATGACTGCAATTATCTGACATCAGCATTAAGCCTCAGCTATGAGCTGTTCTGCCTTTGAAGAGGTTTCTATTACAGTTTAAACGGAGGGAGGAAAGTGATCCACAGCTACTGTACATGGAAAGAAGGAAGCTTGGGAGCTACTGAAGAAATGCAGTTTCATGGTTGCAGTTAATACAATGGAAAGGTGTCAGCCAGGCTACAGTGCACTAAGAACTAAGTTAGAAAGTCGGGGGAAAGGCCACAGTGTGATTGACAGGTGAGAAAACTGGCTGGGCCTCTGAAATGTTGTGCTGAAAGTAAGCACAACTTAGACACTAATGGGCTGTATAATTGCTGTTTAGCAGTTATAATCAAATGTAAATCTAGGTGATCACAGAATCTTTCTTTTTACTGGACACTTCTGTAAGTCCCCATTGTATGTATATTTTGGTTCTCCAAAGGAATGAAGTATGACATGGAAGTATATCCATTTCTGTAATAATATAAAGAAAGTCTATATAAAGGGAAGTAAGTTACACTGTAAGCAGCAGAAATAATGGTGTTTTATTAATTACACCATTATCTTTGGTTATATCTCTTACCCATTAATCATTTAATCTCTACAACAGTACTCGACATTCTGCTTTTTCTCTTCAGCATTCCTGCTAAGCCCTGGAGCAGTTCTCCAGCCAGTGGGGATCCACATGAACGCTGTCAGGCCAACGATTATGTGCATATGGATTGCTCAGCTCCTTGCCACAGTTAAGTAATTCCTGCTTTTCTATTCATAAGGGGTCTAGTTTGACTCTTTCTCCTCTACATGGCTACCAACTTGCCTGGATATCTTCACAAGTCAGATCACAGATGTCCAACTAGAAATCAATGCTGCCATTCACTGAATTGTATAATTGTTTTTTCATAGTGAAGAGTTCTTGATAAAATGCAGTGCAACAACAGCAAAAAAAGTAAAGCCAATGTATTAATGTTGTCATATATTCAACTGGTGTTAGATGAGACAGTTAACTGAAGTTAAATAAGATCTTTCCTACTGAATCAAAAACTGCAGCTAAACTTCCCTGCTTATTCACAGCTTGTATCTTTTTTCCATTCTGAGAGGGGAACACAAATGGTGAATGTGCAAGAGGAAAGGAGCACCATCTAGTGTTTAAAGAATAATGCTGGGGAATGAAACATTGCTAGCAGTTAAAACAGACCATGTCATTCTTTGGCTGACTTGTTTGCAGATATTAAAAGATTATATTCTGGAAATGTAATACTGTGATGTTCTTCACGGACCTTGTGGTGACTGAGAGGCAGGGGGATGTCAAATGACATGTCAGACTGCATCAGGAACAGTCATCTGGAAAAATATTTTACCTGTTTCTTGGTTAAAGAAAAAGCTTAGGAAAGTTTTTCTCGCTCTCCACCTCCAAATAAATAATAGTAGGCCAAAACCACTCAGCCTTCAAAATAATGTGTGATACAATATGCAAGTACTGTACATAATCAGGCTACAGCAGGGTGACAGTATTTACCTTAGCAGTGACAGTCATGGATAACATTTTGCAGGAACCTTCAAAATGTTTGTGAAAATGGAGTAAAAGTAACAGTTTAGCCTACATCTCAGCAGGCAGGTTTGGACTGACACTGTGTGGGAGAGGAATGGAGAGGGGAAGTTGTGTGTAGTTCCACTGTTCTGGAAAGAAAAAACCAATGGATGTTCTGTGTGAGCTCTGAAAAACTCTGGGGTTCATCTCTAATGGAATCCCTATTTGTCAGAAGATATCAGACAAGAGACAAAGTCATTTTTGCTGTTTTGTGAAAAGAAGCAGTGTATGCTCTCAGCCACTCTAATTTTGGAGCTATGATCTCACTCTAATCAAAAGCACAGTACAGATGTGCTGCTTGTAATTTATCGATGTTTCCTGCATTTCTGTAAACTTGACAGCATGAGCCTGGCACAGACACCAGCTGTATTCTCTCTGCCTCCATACTGATGATGGACTTTCTTTTACTTGCATATTTACCTTTTTTCAGAATAAATGCGAACTTCTTCAGGAACCATGAATGCTCATATCCATTATAAGATAAAGTCACTACAATTATAATGAGTTAGACCAGTCTCTCTTTTTTGAGAGTAAATACATTTTTATTTTTTATGTGGAGTCATTGGCCTTGTTAGCCAAAAGTGCTATAGTTAAAATAGTAGTTAACTTTCAGGAGAGAAAACCACACCAGAATAAAAGGGAATTTCAAGCATTTTCATGTTTGACAGGCTTTGTGGACATTTTAGAAGTATAACCACTGTTTTACTGTGTGTAACATTGGCTTGCCTGTTGCATTATGCTTAGGAGTTACGTGCACACCAAAAGTTTCAATGGCCCTGGCCTCTGGGCAGGAGGGAAGTCTAGTCTTGTGATATGCTATTTTTATTTGTTTTCTAGATATTTGTTAGCAACAGAATGTCATCTATGTCATCTATGCATCCTGGACATGAAAACATGAAAGCAAGAAGCAGGTAAAAGTATTGTTTTCATTTATATTCCTCACAACTTAGAAATAAGTTGCTGTTATTTGCCAGGCCACATCTGGATCTGTTTGTGAAAAAAAGAGCATACATGAAATAAGGAACTTAGTTCCCAAGAAGGGAAACTTCCTGCTTGCATGAACCAGCTGTGAAATTAGGGGATTCTCCTGCTACAAGTGTAGTAAGGAAGCTAAACAGAAAATTTAAAAAGAGAAGTACTGACAGCAAAAGTTTTGAGGGTTTGGGTTCCTGTGATTCTTTGACTTGCTGCAGGACGTAATCATTGATAGCCAGCAGGAGTCATGGGTGCTCAGCATACAGAGAACAAGGCCACGCTTCACTACACTGATGAGATAAGGGATAAGTACTGGGGCACTTCAATTTGTCTAAATGACTGAGATAAGAAATCGGCAGCTTCTAAAGGGAATCAGTGTTTCCCCTGTGTAACTCGTGTTCTGGCAAATGACACTTGCCAACAAAGAGCATGATGAATACTTTGTGTTTGGGGAAGAAGAGACTGAGCAGTATATATGGAAGAAACATTACTGACCTGTTATTAAAGGAGGATCAACCCTTCTTACTGTCCACATTTACTAAAAGAATCCTCAAAGAAAAAAGAAAAATATCTAGCCTTAATTTGCAATGTGTAATCTTTCAGTGGATCCCACTTATGTCATGTGAGTTGACTGGGGAAGTAAATTCATGCCTCATCTTCTGTAACAAATCACTCATGTTTTTCTGCTAGCAGAACACTGGCTATCTCCCCACTCGGCACATTTCTTATCAGGAGGTGACACCCGGAGGGGAGGACTTGAGGAATGCTGCAGTCCCTTGTGTCAACATCCGAGTAGAACTCAAGGACAATCATACCAAATATTCAGGTGCTTTATATCCTTTATATGCTTTACCATAGAATGAAAACATTTTCTGGCTGATGAGACAGTTACTTTTTAACGAGAAATTCATCAAGACATTTAGAAACAAGGACAGAGTGAGAAGCTCTGGAGAATTTAGGATTTCTGGGTAACTGGAACTTCCAAACTGTCAAAATTCACTCAGATGAACCTATTTCATAAATAGCATTATACAAATAAAAACACCATAGCACACATCAGCTTCAACAACTATTTCGACAGCAAACCTTTTTTGCTGTTTTTAAGGGTGAGAATGAAAAGCTGTATGTCATTAAACATGGAACAGTCTCCTCCCATTTTTGGATGAACATGCCACACCAGACTGTTTCCTGTATTAGTACCAGAGTGTTAGGCATGTTTAAAGGAAACAGGCATATACTGTGTTCCAAACACACGGAGAAACGAAATTGTGTGTACCTCCCTGTGGTAGCCTGATGTCTTCACAGTCAAGTTTCTGATTATAGAAGTTCCTTATTATTAACACCAGAAGTTCCCTAGAGCCCAAAACATGCTAGACGTTTCAGTGAAAGAAAAACAGAGTTCGGTCTGTAGTCATTCACAAGCCTAATCCCTGTAAAATACTGCTTTTTACTCACTGATGCGCCTGCATTTTCCACATAGTTTTCCCACTCCTTCGGCGGCTGCTGCTGCGATGCCAGGCAGGGATAGGGTTCGGAACGGGAGACTACGTGAGACTACAAGAGAAGGGTTTTAATCTGATCATAGGCCAAGGTATGATTTGGAAAATTGTATTTGATGCGGTCAGAAAAGTGCTGGAGCCCGGCAGCACGAGAGCACGGGACGGAGCGTGCGGAGCGAGGCAGCGCCTTCCCACGTCAGCAGCGGCCGATTTTCTGGGGCAGGGCCGCGCCGAGGCCGAGACGCGCTGGGGCCCCGNCCGCGGCGGGCTCGGCGATGCCAGCGGAGGGGGAGGAGGGTCCGGCCGGGGAGCAGCCCGGCCCCGGCCCCGGCACCCCCAAGCTCTGCGGGTACCTGCAGAAGCTGTCGGGCAAGGGGCCCCTGCGCGGCTTCCGCAGCCGCTGGTTCGTGTTCGATCCCCGCCGCTGCTACCTCTACTACTTCAAGGGGCCGCAAGATCCGCTGCCCCTCGGGCACCTGGACATCGCCTCCGCCTGCTTCAGCTACCACCAGCCCGAAGCCGGCGCGGCCGCCGCGGGGGACGAGCCCGCCGCCTTCGAAGTGCACAGCCCCGGCGGCGCCGTCACCGTGCTCAAGGTAGGCCCGGGGCGGGACCCGTCCCCGCTCCTGCCCGGGACCCGTCCCCATCCCCATCGCCGCTCCTGTCCGGGACTCGTCCCCATCTCCGGTGCCGTCCGTACCCTCCGCGCCGGGTGCATCCCGCGGTACCGCCCCGGCCAGCGGGGCTCCTCCGCCGCGTCCGTGCGGGTTTGTGCAAGAAGGAAGGTGCTGTTTCGCAAACGCCGCGGAGATCGGCAGTACCGGGCTGTCCCCAGCTGTTTGTTAGTTGCGTCTTTCTCCTTTACGATTTCGTGTTGCAAGTGCTCCGCTGAGGGGAAGGAAATGCTTCTACTGAGCACGAGCTGAGCGGGTTTTGTGGAATCGTCTGGGCAGAAAAAAGATTTCCGAAGAAATCTGGTGGGTCGGGTTTTGGAAGTTTGGAGGGAGTGGTCGGGTTTCATTTTTGGGGTGTTTATTTTGAAAAGATGATGCGTGGCAGGAGTCTGCGTCTAGGCTGCTTTGGGAGGAAGGAAGAGGAGGGAGAATTGTTTCCTGATAGTAGCAGAGGCTGCTTATCGCATTGTCTGTTCAAGGACTGAGATTTTCGTAGGACGAAAGGTAAATGTTTGGATTATTTTACATATCTTTCCTCTATTGTCATGCCTAGGAAAAAAAAACAAACAAGGAAACCATTTTCACTTAGTAAAGAAGAAATAAATTCTTCTGAGTATCCATTATTTTTGATTTCTGTTACGGCATATGTGTCCTTCAAGGAACGTTCTTCTGCATAGAATGTAACTTTTCATGTGAACTGTGTACTTTCTGAGCAACATCCTTAGTATTAGAACATAATCCATTAAGTGTTAAACAGTAGAACTTCCTATTGAGTACTTGAAAGTACCTCTTACTTACTTAACAGAAGAGATTTGAGCAGTCATAATACCCGCTGATTGTGGAGCATGATTATATCAAGCTCTTCAGCATTCTGTTTTTGTAAGTGTAAATGTCAAAATACAGATTCATTAACATGCTTTACTAGAGAATAAGAAATTTAACTAGAAAACGAATACAATAATAATTTTAATTATATTTTCTTAAGTAAAAGCAGTGTAATCAGTTGCATGCAATCACATATAAAAACTACCTTTGTATAGCTGTAAAAGATTTTACTGCTTTCAATGAATCTGCCTTTGTAGCCCAAGTGTTTGTGTTACGGGTGTTAAAACTGCAGATTTGGTGTAAGATTTGATTTTTGACAGTTTGAGGGTGTTTTGTTTGTTTAAATTAACGTCTAGTGATTTTTATGTGGAAATCTTCAGAAAAGATTTGTTTTGAGGATGCTTTTTGAATAGGAGGGCTTTTATTGAGAAACACGGGCTTTATGATTAGGGTTGGAGTGTGAAATACTATCTGTCGCTTGTGTAATAAATACTTAGTCTGTCAGTACTTTGGCAGCAGCCTTGGGTGTCTTCTGCAGTCGTGAAGATACAAATCATACTCAACACTGATACAGAAATGTAAGACATGAGGGGTTTCTTTTTCATATTTTTATTGGTATCTTTTAGTCTGTGATGTTACTACTCTGACTGCATTTTAAGTACTATTTGCTTTCCAGTGCTCTCTGGGAAAGAACCTGCATGGATTGGAACTTTCTTCGTGTTTCCCTTATGGGGATTGAGAAATAGTGCCAGTTAAGAAAGTCAAATTAATTTCTGCAGTTAGCAGAAAAAGATCATTTTGATTGTGTACCTCATGCATTGTGATGCCCTAAAGCAGCCAAGTGATTGTCCATAAAAATGCTGTTATGTTGTAGGTGTTTATATAGTAAGCAAGGAGTTAATGAAAATCTTAAGGGATATTGCAGGACCAACTGGCCTTTTGTGGCCATGTCATTCACCAAGGAATAAGGTTTTTGCAGCTGAAATTAATTGTCTTCTGTCCAGCATGATAGTTCTTTAAGGTCTTTAAAAACATCCTTCAGCTAACTTAGGTATATGTAGAATTACAAATTAATTCAAGATGGTAAATGAAAAAAAACCCAAACAACCCAGCCCCTCTCCCTCCCCCCCCAATCCAGCCCCAGTTGAAAACAGATGTGATTTAATCTGTCAAAAAAACATTACACACAGAGCACGAGGAATAAAGTCAAGTCAAATGTATTCTTCAGCCTGTAACTCACATGCTTTGTTTTCCTCAATTTGCTGCTTGTTCAAAATTTCCACGTCTTGTGATCTGGCCTTTCCCATTCAGTGTTATAGACTGAGAAGAGGAATAAAAAATAAGCTACTGGAATTCGAGATTGAAATGATGGTGCTGTTGAGGAATGCATTATTTCTTATAATGCCTCAGTTTCTTGTTAATGTAATAATTCCACCATCTGGATTGCTCAGCCTTTTGTCAGGTAATGGGAGCTGAGAACTCTATGATGTACTCAAGCGTTGTTTCTCAGACAAGAATTTTGGAAAAAATATACTGCGGCCTTTACAGCAAATAAAGCAAATTGTTCATATTTTAGAGCTGTAGATAACCAACCTGCCACTTGTGTGATTGGAGTTTTTCTGTACATTTCCAACAGGTAGAATACAGCAGAAGAAGCTAAGTGTGTGTAAAAATCTTTTCCATTTAAATATATATAACAGATACCATCCCTTTAGGTAAAGGAGCACAGAAAATTGTGTATGTTATGAATTATGGATAAATTATGTTTGAGAATATTTTCATGAAAAGGCATGCAAATACTGATCCTGCAAATACTTGCTGTAACACAGAATGCTGGTAATACAATCAAATGAACATTTGGTTGTGTTTGCACAGAAAGGCCTCTCATTAAGGGGGGAAATAATTAACGTTATGAATATATATATAAATGAACAAAGGCATCATTTCTCATTTATCTTTAAAGCAGTGTCTTGTAGTGACACATTTTCTTGCTTCAGAAACAAGGGAACTCTGGCCAGTGATGCTGGACTGTGTGTCTGGTGAGTTATGCGTGGGTAACTTCTCTGTGAACAGTGGTGAATTGGGAGTGGAACAGAAATTGCACAGAATTGTGAAAGAAAAAAAGATTTCTGGGCTATTGGCCAAATGTAAACATTCCAGACACTGCAGATTTCAGAGCCCAGATGCTTGAAAGTACTGGGCACCAAACTTGCTGAACTGAGAGTGGCTTAGGAGCGTTCACTGTAATTTGTCAGTCATCTCGAAGGATGCAGCAGTGATCAGTGATGTTGAGCTTGAACAGTTTTGCCGCAGGTCCTGACACCACTGGGGCCTGGCAAGGCATAGGAGGGAGCTCAGCAGTGAGGGTGGTTTGTTGTCTGAGCTGATGCTTTTTGCTCTAAACTTTGCTGGTTAGTGGTTGTAGTGCTTTAATTAAAAGTTGGGCTGCCCTCCAGAAAAAGCCATCTGGCTCCAGATTTGCTGTTTGAGCATAGCAGGAATAGTAAATCTTAAGAAATGCAAACTTTCTGATGATGTTCCCTTTTTACAAAGTAGCTTGAGGAAGAGTTTGCCTCTGTTCAAAAATGTAGCAAGAATTTTCATGGGATTCCTCAAAATGTGAGGTCTGTTTGTTGCATTTCTTTGGACTCTTCCTTTAAAGTGTTTAATGTTGGCATACGTGTTCCAGCAGTGGGTCCAGGTAGGGAATGCCAGTGCATGGATGGTTTCCTCAAGTAATTCTTCTGTTTGTGTCATGTCTACATCAGAAAGTGACAGTTCTACATCGTTGTTAGTGGGAGAATATAGGGGAATAATTTTAATGAAATTATAGTAATTTTCCATGGTTTAAGTTGAAAACTACATGGTACTGTATGACTCTTCACTTAAGAGCATCTTTTACTCCTACTGTTGCCTGTAAGTTTGCAGCAGTACACTTACAGCAGTTCCTTATTTCACGCCAGTTTGGGTGACACTCATGGCGGTTTTTCTTCTCACAGAAATGCATCCATTAAAATGTGACTGTGTGGCTCTGCAGTAAGAAAGCACCTTAGCAATACTTTGGTAGCAATAAGGATTATTTGTGAGATTGATTGGTGCTCTGCCTAATTAAATGTTCTGACTCTCATGGTGGGCAGTAGCCAAATACTTGGAAAAGTCATGAGAAATGGGGCAAGCATGGAAGTGTTCCTTTCTTTGACAGATAAAGTGAATTTAAAAATATCTTTCCAAATTTGTGCTCTTTATGATTAGGGGAAGAGGAAGATTTAAATATTCTATGTGTGGTTCTTGGTTTTGTTTTGGTTTTTTTCTGAACAATATTTCGAACAACAGCTTTAAAGCTTAATTTTGTTTAAACAAAACTAATTTTAACAGAGATTTTTAGGATGCTCTTTTAATTGTAAATAGCTGAGATGCCTCTAATAAACTCAGCAAAAACTGTTCAAAGGGAGAGGAAGACTCCAGAAGAGGAGGACCGTGTATGGGAGGAAAGGAAGGCAAGGTAACAGGCAGGGAGCAGTAGGAGGGTATTGAGTAATTCTTGGGGAAATTACTTAAAGCAGGGAATTGAGAATTTTGTACTGCTTTGCCTTGCCACTTTCTACTGAAGGATGGGAACTGCTGCCTGGCCCTGTGTGTAACAACAGCATCACCTGAGAGTGCATCTGTGCAGCTCAGTAGAGAACAAGTGCAGTTGGGAATTGAAAAGCAACAAGGAGCAACTTCAATAAAATCGATTCACGGTTCTCTGAAGGTGATTGGCAAGAGAATAACGGGACAAATTGTGAGAGAGGTTCATTAAGTTCAAAAAGTCATGGGCAGACGTTAATTGTAGGTATAACTTAGATTGACTGCACATGGATTGCCTCATTAGCTGTGTTGTGGTAGCAAAGAGAACCACTTGAGTACTGCATCCTGTGTTAGTGGAAGCTCTTTGAATTCTTGGTGGTTTTCTGCTGGAGCACAGTAACATTGCTTTACATGGCCAGTGTGCAAGTGTATCTAAAGGAAGTATAAACTCTCTCAAATTTACCAGAAGTGAAGACTTGCCACTGGCTAAAGCTCCAAAGGAAATACTTTAGTGCTAGGAATAGAAGGGGAGACGTTTGCTCCTGGCAAGAAGTGACTGTAGACATAAAAGCTGCTGCTGTGGTGGTCATTCCCAAACTGCCAGAGATGGCTGTGGGGATTGGCATTTCCCAGAGTCCACTTCTTTGACACTTTTAAACTATCCTTTACCATATGTATTTTTTTTGTGAGGGAAATGGTTTTCTCTGGTTTACTGTGAGCAAGCAAGATTGCCATTTCAGATTAGAAGTATCTTGGTTGCATATCTTTCTTACCAACTGAATCTGCAGTGTCCTCATGTATCACTGGTTTGTTTCACTACTTGATTTAGGAATGTTTATTTGATTTATGTATCTGGCATCCTACCATGTGCGTGATGTACTGAGAGGAGCTGGAGCGGCAGCTCCAGGAATAACTGAGGTTTTCTGCTTAATCCCCTTGAATGGTGCTTTGGAGCCATTTGCTGTAGGATGTCATGGATGTCAAAGCTCGTAGGGGTACAAAGAGCCAAATGGCAAAATAAAAATCTCTCCCATTGCTGAACTGAGATTGCAAATTGCTGGGCCGGAGAGGGCACCCTGGGGAAGCATCAGTTCTTGTTTGCTGTGCTGTTTGTGCTTTGTCTTGTGTTTAGCTGCTGTCAGGGCCAAAACACAATGGCCAATGAATCTTCAAATTTACTGCACCAGAAGTGTTCTCGTGTGAAAAATGAAGACAGTTCTGTGCCATTGCTGTGCTTTATGCAGAACTTACTGTATTTCTTTTGTAAGGAAATGGGTGTTTGTTGGTTTTTGTTCTTTTGCAGCTGTGCCTTGCACAGGTACCCTCTTAAGTTGTGATAAGCAGAACAGGAAGCTATTTAAAATTACCTCTAAAAAGTAAACATAGTCATTTTTTCTTAGATAATGCCACCAAACACTTTGGAGAAGGCAAGAGAAAGGCTGGCTAAAAGATAAGCACTCCATGTGCTTACAAGCCGAAGGAGTTAGAGGAGTGTCCTCTCAGCAGTGTTGAACTTTTTCTTCCTGAGCTGTCCGTCTTAGCAGGTCAGGGGCTTGTCCTAGACTGGCAGCTGAGGATGTATGGTGAAATAACAATAACTTTTCCATGAGAGTACCTGCAGTGTCAGATACGATCACTTATCTCTTGTTGGTGTTTGTATATTGTCATTTGACATGCTTTGAAATGACTTAGAGCTGTGATTCAAGGTGTGTTTGAATTCTTCCTCACTCACATTTTTGACTGTAGTTTTGTAGATTAGGCATTAATGTTGGATTTTTTGGTGGTTTTTTGTTTTGTTTTGTTTTAAATACAGTTTTTCTATAGAATCTAGAATAGGCTCATAGGATCAGGAAATCCAGTATGTAGATTTAGTCATTAAAGTAAGAGGTATTGCAATGCATTATTCAGTTGTTGGTTTCTGCTGGTAAGAGAGCAAGTTAGAAGAAAATGGGAATCTTCCTGAATGTGTATGGGATTTTTTTCTCATAATATAGATTTGTAGTTATATGTTCAAAGAGTGCTTTGTGTGTAAAATATAAGATGCTGCTGCATTTTCTAATGCTTGAGTGTAAAACTGAAGAAAAGGAATGCATGAGACCACTTCTAATGGAAAATTCTGGCATGAGAATCATGGAGGTGCACGTGAGCATAAGGTGCACCTGGTGCAGTGTGGTTATTTCTTTTAAACCATATGATTTTGAGTGATGATGATACCGTGGTGATCTGCTGATTATCTGTGTTGGCTTTATTATTGCACTTGGAATTACTGTGCTCATGTACCAAGGATGTGCAGAGATCTCATCAGTGCTCTGCTTCTGTGTCCTGTAGGCTGCAACTCGTCAGGACATGACCTATTGGCTTCAGGAGCTGCAGCAGAAGAGGTGGGAATATTGCAACAACCTCGACGCAGCAAAAAGGGACAGCCGGACTTCCCCCACACCAAGTGACTTTTCCAAAGGTCTTGTTGCCAAAGACAACCCTGGTACGTTGGAAATTTGAGTGAGAGCAGAAGGCATGGCTCTCATCAGTGTCAGTTCATCAGTACAAGGTGTTGCATGGGGATAGAGAACAGTCTTAAGAGAGCTTTTTTCACATCTCTTTATCAAGTAACTCTATGTGAATTTTGCATATGCTACAATTATTAACCATAAATGTAATTTTATATGTGATTTCATATCCTTTACAAAATCCGTTGATTTCTTAAAACCAGTTTTTTAGAAATGAAGTAAAATGGAGTAGTCTTATGACTAGCTTTCATTAAGTACAGCTTAGATTAGGTAAGTTGTCTTTCAGTGATTGCAATATCTTAACTTAGTATGGTAAATATCCTGAGATGTAAGCTCCAGTTTTTAATGGGAACAGGTGTATTTTGCATTCTGAAGGACTGTACTTTGTTCTTGAAAAGGTACAGTGTGGTGGATCTGTCTGACTGTGATAAAAATGTCCTACCTTTCCAAAACTGGAAGACAGTTTGCACTGGTATTACATAAGTGAAATTCAGTCTCTGAAATACCTTTAGACAAGGAAAACGTAACTCTAGACTAGTGTCAGAGTTACAAAAATGTCTGTGCATTATACAAAGTTATTCTGCATTTTTTACTACATTGCGCAGGCCCTTGTGAATTGTTTATTCCTGAGTCCTTACAGAAATTGATTCCTTGCTGATTTCTGTTATCCATAAATAAGTAAAATCCAGTTCTGTGCCAAGTCAGGCATTAGTAAGGCTCTCTTGGGTTTAGGCAGAGTCTTGAGGTCAGACATGTTTCATCGACAGATGTCACATTTAGTTGATGTCAGTTTGCTCCCGCTGTAAACCCAGCGGTGTTGAGTTGTTGTTGTCACACCTTGTCCCCTCCCCAGGTTCAGGTCCTGCTGCAGTGTTGTCCTCTAACCCAGTTTGCTGCTCTCCTTTGAGAGAATGTGCTGCCTGTGGCTGCTTGCTCCACACAGCTGGCCTCACATTTGGTTGCTGGGGGCTCAGCTGGGCCGTTCAGCCACTGCAGGCAGTCCGTGCTGAAAGCAGAGCCCAGCTCCTCCCCTGAGCTGCTGCAGGGCTGGCCCTACCAAGTGCTCATGCAGGGTCTGCAGGCAGCAGCAATCAGCCTTTTCTCCAGGTTAGTTTCTGGCCAGCGTAGTTTCCAGAAGTGGTTTACTGCAGGAACGGGTGAGTGCCAGGATTAGCCCAAGAGAATTGTTGGGAATGCCAATGGGATGGTTTGAGACCACCTTTATGGCAGCAGCCAGTCTGGGTAGCCGCTTGTCAAATCATATGCTCCAGAGCACATGTACTGGTGGGCAAAATCTAAGTGTTGCAAAAGGGAGCAGGCTTTGGCTCTTTCAACCCTTTTCTCTTTCTGCCCTCAGCCTCTTGTTTTCTGCTGCACAGGCTTCCTTTTCGTGTTGTGTTTAACCGACCCTGTGCTGAGTAGGTTGAGTTCAAATGTTAGCCAGAAAAGAGGACTTTTTTTCATTTCTGCTACACTAATGAGTGGAATTTGTTCAGAGTGCAATCAGGTGACTTGCACAGCTGGTAGACAGGAGGGAACAAGGCACAGTGACTAAATACAGGAAGGCAGAGTAAAGCAGTAGACAGGCCTGGCCTCTCGGCAGCAGAGTGTTGGATCACATCAACTCTAATATGTAACTTGGCCACAGAATCTGTTCGTTCTTGTTTGTGCTACTTCCCTCAGAGCTCGGGTACAATGTGAAACGAGCCTGCTGTCACTGCAGCGTGTGCAGGTACTGTTCCCTCATGCCTGTTTTGCATCACATCCAGTCATTTAATCTCTGATCTGGTGTTTTGCTTTTCTGTAAGTCATTGGGGGCTTTCTGGATGAGCAAGCTGAACCTCTTCGTGTGTTTTTTGGTTGTTTTTTTTGTTTTGTTTTGTTTTTTTAAATTTGAGTTATTATTGTTGTTATATCCAGGACAGGGAATGTCAACATGAAATGCACAGGCTGAGTAGGCCCATCCCTTTCAGGGGCAGCCTGCAGTTAAACTGCATTATGTAGAATTTGGAGCTGCATCTAGAGTATCTCATTTTCTAGGACAAATCACAGTCATGACTCTTATCATCAGCTGAAGTATTTAAGTAGGGATTCCTTTTGGGGAAGATGCAAATAACCAGGATGATTGATGGCTGTTACTTCTTTTTAATCAAGTACTCCAGGAGTTTCCTCTAGAGTTATGGGATTCTGTAAGGCTCTAGTTTCATGTTGATGACTAAGATATGTGTCTTGTGGCTTTTTTTCCTCTTTTTTTTGAAGAAGGGCATGTGCATGCAGTGATGTGCTTTATACCAGAACACAGAAATTGGATTATTTTGCTAGTGCTTGAGTACATATGCTGTCATTAATGTTTTAAATGGGAAAGTAGTCTGTCTTCAGTCCAAACCCAAACTGCTTACTGCAGCCTTGCCTGTTTGTCCTCCCCGTCCTCTTCCCTCCCAGCTCAGAAATCTGGACTAACTGGAACATACATGAATCTACAGACTGCTTTGTGGATCAGCCTTGAAAGATTTTTAAGAACATGCAGTGTAGAGAAAAATAATACTTCGAAGTATTTTTCAGAGTGGGATGTGGGAAAGTTAATATTAACAAAAACTACACTGTAGGATTTGTTGTGGAGGTACCCTACTACCATGGAAGTCAAATAAATTATTTATTCTGCATAGGACATGGGATTATTATTTTTTTCTTGAAATCAATTGAATGTTAATGTAGTTTCTATAATTTCAGTTCTTAATTTGCATTAATAAAACATGCAGTGCCATGCATTTATAAGATTGTTGTGTTTTGAAATAAGTTCCAAAACAAGTTTTATTTTTTTTTTACTTGGAGGTTGTGTGAGCAACCACGCTCATTTGTTGTGCCGTGTGTGCTGTGCAGTCCGTACCTCTAACCAAGCTGCTGCCTGGTGTGGGCAGGGGAGGAGGTACAGCGAGCAACCTCAGGGTGCCACATTCAGACAATTGGCATGTCTGTGAAGGGAAATGCATTTGTTGGAAATTCAGCTTTTGAGCAATTCCTTTACCTGGGCCATCCTCTAAAGGGATTTTGCAGAATCAGACAGGTAGAGCATGAAAGAAGCTGTAAGTGTAAAGGCAGAATGTTAGTATTCCACCCTGGCTTTGAGTATCCATAAGTTTTTGATCTGTGTGTTGTGGGTTGGGTTTTTTTTTTTCTTTTGGGGTGTTTTGGTTTTCCAGGACGGGGAGAGGTTGGGTTTGGTTTTGTTTTTAAGTATTATTTTGTAGTTAAAACCTAATTATTATCTATCTTCTTCATTAGACAATAAATATGATCCCATGTTTATTTTTGTCTAAGCTATTTTAGCTGAACTGTGTTCAGTTCAAACAGCCGTGGTCCAAAAGAACTTGGAATTCCCTTTGGCTGATAAGGCCCTGAAGCATCTGTTCATAAAAATCAAGGCAGTGTAACTTGTACCTCTATTTGAAACATGGCATGATTCATTTCTGTGTCAGATACCATTTTTCAAGGGTTTAGGAGATTCCTAGTGTCAGTGATCTTTTATACTTTGTATTCTTTATCACAGAATGTTCTTTCTGCGTCTAATCTTTGATACTTGATAAAAGTAACCCTCTGCTGAGTAACTGGAGGGTACAGCTTGCTTAAAGCTGCTCTTGCTGCCGGTGCCAAGCAGTTGTCAGAGAGAAGGCTGAAAGACCAGTGATAAAAGAGGGCATCATAATTTCCTAGGGTTTTATTTAAGTCCAAGCCCATCGAATATGTATGTTACTTTCTAATACAAATGTTGAATCAAGTCTGAGAGTGTTGTCAAAAAATCTTTAATCCACTTCAGTACTTCGTGAATTATATCGAGAAGAACCTGAAAATTGCATTTGGTCTTGTTTACCTTGCCTTTTCGGAGGGTTTGTAGAAGGCTATAAATCACTTTTTGCTTCTCTCTAATGGTTTTGCTATTCATAATATATTCTATAATCTGGATTTTTTACTCCCTCTGCCTGCTGGAGGGAGAAAGCAGCTCTCCAGGCTAATGGAAACACTGAGGTAGCACAGCCACTGCAGCCTGTGCAGTCTGCGTTTGCCAGTGTGGTGTGTTGGAGACCTGTCTGGTTGGATCAGCCTGGATCCTCCGGCCGTTGCTGGCTGTGGTTCAGGGCTGGGCCCAGTTCTTGGCCGGTTCCTGCAGAGCCATTTGGAGCCGGTGGGGATTTGCTGGGGTGTGCAGGGCTCTGCTGCAGCTCTGCATGGCCTGGCCATGGGCCCCACACTTGCTCAAGTGCACAGGAGAGTTGGGTGGGATGGGTTAGGAAGAGCTGCATTCAGCTCAACCGGAGCTTATGAATCCTCACTGATGCAGGAGGTGTCCGACGTGTCTGCAGAGCTATGCCAGCGTTCTTGGCTCTGGCAACGCCCAGCCTGGATTGGCACAGGGCTGCCTCAGGTCTGTAAAGCTCACTGACTTGCAGCAGCAGTGTCACTTTTAGGATTAATAACTTACAGAATGAAGCACACCCTGAAGCCTGGGTCAGTGTTTCCGTGACACTGTTCTGGACTTAGTTCTGATCGGCTAATTTGTAAATCACTCATGAAATAATGCTTTGTGAGCATCACACAAGTCCTGTCTGTTATCAAAAGTATGTGGCTGCAGTGAGATCTCACTGAGAAGTTTGCTATTTTTAAGGTTCATTTGAACAGAATGTTTTATAAAGTTATGTTGCAATTGAAAATAAAACCCGAACATCACTAGCAGGCTTAGCAGTATATGACTTTACATAGCCACTATTCTTTTACTTATTGAAGGTTATGCTTATTTTTTTTCTCTTTTTCTCTCTCTCTTTTTTTTTTCCTTTTTCTATAGATTTGAGTATCCTAAGTCAAAATGCTTCAGCAGAGAGAGCTAGAAATATTCTAGCTGTGGAGACTTCTCCTACAGACCTAGTGGGGGAACAAGCAGCTTCCCAGCCTGCACCAGTCCAAGCAAGTGCCATCAATTTCTCACTAAAACAATGGAGTACTGAGATCAAGTAAGTTGGGAACCTGGGAGGAAGAGTCACCACGAGATTGTTAGTTGCTGGCCAAGACTATTTCCTGCATCAGTATGTGGTCAGTGGAGCTCCTTAGAATGATGGGAGGTGATGGGGTGGATCTGTATGTTGTATTGTATCTCTTCAAGTAAACTGTTATTTTACTCTGTTTACTGTTTGAAGGGTGTAAGGGAACATGATTGTGTAGCATCACTGGTACCTGAAAGGGAGACTGCAAGTCTTGTACAGCACTTCCAGTGATGGCTTTGCTCCCTGAACCCCAGCAGGGAGTGTGTTCTCAGCCACTGCTGCTTTGTCATGGAGCTGCCAACTGCCAGCGTTGGAGTAGTCATAGTACTCAGTGCATAGGAACTATTTTTAGTGATGAAAATCAAACCAATATAAATCCTTATTTTTTTGTTTTCTTCTTAAAGGAAATTAAAGCACATGGCACAGATTTGAAGTAGATGTAGTTTGAATTCCTGAGCAAAAATGTGGCAGACCCCTTCTGAACAGCATCAAAACCCCTCACTCATAATGAATTTACTCCTTAGTATTAATTGCTTTAAGGAAAGCAGTCCCATTGGTTTTCATCTCTCCTGTTGGGTTTCTCTCTAAATGATTTTGTGCTTTGCTTTGCCCACATAGATGGATTTTCCACTTCTACTTAAAGCATGTTACAGTGCTAGTACAGAGCAGTTCACAAAGCAGAGCTGTAGCTGTGGTTAACCAGGCCACTTCCTTCTTGAGCTGGGAGGAGAATGTTCATTTTTATCAGCAGTGCCAAGTTAAATGGATGCCTTTTAAAGCTTTCTTGTTTAGCACAGAGCTCTGAGAGGTTACCAGGTAGTGTTGGTTTTGACTCTTTCTGACTGTGGTTTTTTTTTTCCTACTGTTCTGGTTGATTGTTTTCCTCCCTTCTCCAGCAGTTCTGTGCCATTTGGGACAGGGGGATGATCTGACAGTCTTTGGAATATGTGTGCCCAATCCAATGTCTTACTGGGTTGTGACTAGTTACAGCCCCAGTGTTAGGGGATGGATCAAAGTGTGTCTAAAACTGCACAGAGTTTCCTCTCTTGCTGCGAGCACATTTTTATCTTATATTTATTAATTTGTATTGAAGTGTGTAGATGTCTTAGTGAAAGCCTTGTCCTTCCTCCTGAACACATTTACAGTGTGTCTGACAGAAGATATTGCTGTAATAGCTATATTTGCATTCTAGGCAGCAGTTGTGGTGTAATAATGGGGAAAAAAAAAAGGGAAAAATATGTCTTGGAGTTAAGCAATGCCTATATTTACAGTAATTAAAGTTGAAATATGCTTTTCTACTTTTTAAAATACATTTTCAAATACTGTTTGTTATATACAGACATTTAGGCTTGAATTTTTTTTAATTTTCATGCTCTCACCTACTTATTTATGCAGAATATAGACTTGGAAACATACTGAATAGTAGTAACCTCCAGTTATATAACCATAAAATAAGACTTAAACCCCAAACATTTGAAAATAGAGACTCATTAGGTGATATGATTGGCTCTTGCACAGGTTGTCTGATTGTACTTCAGAAAATAAATAGTGTTTTCAAATTTATCTGTTTAATCTTTTCATCTTATTTTAATCTAACAGAAAGCAATGAAGGAGTGCTGCTTGAGTGCCCTGAATAAACCTGTGCAAAAACTTTACAAAACTCAGCACTCAGCCTGGGCCTAACAGCAGTTATTTAAAGAAGCTTTTCTGGAAGTCACTTGACTTGTTCTTTGGGGTTTTTTCAAGCTTTAGAAGCTGGTGTTCAGACAGGCTGTAAATGCCAAGGCTGGCTGAGTGCAGAACAGGCAGTTGTGGTGTTGCATGGTAAGAGATCAGCCACCATTTGGAGGAGATGTAGAGATGCCAGGGGACACTTACTGAGACACTCACTGATATTGGGTGCCCTAGGAAATAAATCTATCATCGCCCAATTTGATCTACTTAATTTGTGTAGAAGGTCTGAACAAAGAAATGAGGCTTCTTGCCCCCAACAGGAATTGTGATTCTTTCTGGAAGAAAATTAAATCTGTACCATAAATGAGTCTTCACCAAGCTTGTAAATTGATTGCTGAAATAGTTTTATTAATAATCATAAGGATTATTTTTAAATTGTAAATATTTATCAGTTCATGAGATTATAAAAGTTGTGCACTGCTTAATGATTAGCTTAGAGTTCATGTTGATCAGATGTTAAATCTCTTGTGAAGCTGAAAGACTGGCTTGGATCATCAAATGATCTTGAAAGTGTAATAGGAGTTATTTTCTGCTTAAATTTTGAAGGGAGAATGTGGATGATTGAGTGAAAGCATCTTTGTGAGCTTGCACAGACTGTGTGGAAAATGCTGAGATACTAAATATATTTCCAGTTTTACACCTAGAATATTAAACTGGTTCATATGGATTGATTTAGAATCTCCTTGTGTCGTTGAACAAAGGCTTTACAATACTGAGCCATGTGAATACTCATGGACATAAGAGTGGACATTCCTGAGTACATGATGGTTGTGGGGGAAGCTGGGTAAGGTCATCTCATCCTGCTGGGAAATGTATTGTTCTTCTATAGAATTATCTGGCTGGAATTCAGAGGATGCCCCTGAAATGTTCTTGCAGATAGTTGGCCATGTTCCACCGTAGAAAAGAAAAACTGCTAAGGAGTCTTGTCACCAGCGTTTCAGCTGCAGCAGGTCTCTTGGATGATCCCAAGTTTTCCATTAATCCCCAGTATGGAACTATAACATACATGTGTTTTGACTGCATGCTGTTCAGTTTAATGCTTGGCAGTTACCCTAAAATTCTAAACTACAGCTGATCAGTAAAGAGATGCTGCTTGTAAATCCTAACTTTGTTTTGTACTTGCCCGCTGCAAAAACAAGGCTAAAACAGAGGATGCAAAAGACAATGGCATTAAAGCAAAATAATTCTTCTACTCTTGGAATTTAGCACTGTTGATTGCAAGTGCTATTTAGTAGTGTATGCTTTATTTTCTTTGAGCTTTTATTTGGTATTGGTTTTGTCTGTGTTTTTAGCTTATTTTTAGTTTGCACTGTTGGAACTGTGAAAAGCCCCTTATAAAAAGAATGCAAAATGGAGAAATCTTTGTCCCTTTTTCCTGCTGCCTTTTCCACAGAAATTCCATGTCCTCCTTAAGAAAAGGAAATAACGAAAATCGCAAGAGCGTATTTTATACCACTGAGGAGTGGGAACTGCTGGATCCAACCCCAAAAGACTTGGAGGACTCAATGGCTCTGGAAGAAAAGAGGAAACATCTGGCAGAAGGAAATAAAGGTAGAAGTGGAGGAAGGAAGGGGAGCATATGCCTTACCTTGTTTAGTATAGAGTACCGTGTTATGTCTGTCTCTAGGAAATGAGTGGGAGCTTATCTTTTCTTCACAAACCACATCGACAGCTCTGTAAATTATTTTTAAAAAATCAATTCCTTACGATGTCTTTGGGGTCCCCTGCCATTCAAATCCAAGAGAATAAAGACAAAGCCTTGTCTGTTTCTGGTTTCCCGAGCGTGTTACTAGTTCTAGTTTTGTCGCTTGCGTTGCAGAGTAACAAGGTGAGGGGAAATGCTGAGGTTTGTAACTACTCACTTGTGTCACCCACTGAAGCGGAATTGCTTTTAGACTCTGTCCATGTACCTGTTACATTGGCTTGCTTCTGAAACGGGGAAGAAGCAGGGATGGACACGAAGCAATAGCTCATCTGTGTATTGTAACTGGTTCTCAGATTTGACCAGTGTCTGGAATAACCTTGTCGAGATGTTTTTACATATCTTTAAGAGCACTTAAGTGATGTAATCTGTTAGAAAACATCCTGTACATGGAGGTGAAACCTTACACTGAATGCCTCTTACAGGAGCAGTAGGCTGTGATATCAGAGATGGTTTTGAAGCAAAGTTTACTTTGCCGTAGTTAGGGATACCTTTTATTTTCTGTAATGAATTGTAAAATTCTCTTCATGTCTTGTATGAAAAGTGTTAATTTATGAGCCAAGTCTTTTATCTGGGAGGGGAGAAGATTCTGAGCTTTTTTTTTCCCACCAAAGGAAGCAACTTGGAAAATGAGGCATGTTTGACGCTATTGTATTGAGTGGTTTGAAAGCTGCTCAAAGTCTAATGTTAATGAGTATATTTTTTAAGGAAATCTGAATGCTTTGAAATGCCTTTTTACTAAGTGAACCGAACTAGAAGAAATTGTTTTATGCAGGACTGACTAGTTCAGCTTTTCCATTTGATTTTGGCCGAATTCCACACAAAGCAAGGCGCCCGTTGAAAGATATGATTGGATCAAGCAAAAACCGCACCAGCAGCGACTCTTCTCCAACAGAGTGGTGTTCTGGCCATGGGAACAGACTGGTCTCTGAACTACAACTGAAGTACCAAAGCCAGCAGGAAGAGTTGGAGAAGTTAAAGAAAGATCTTTTGAGCCAAAAGGTAATTAAGCCTTCAGGCAAAGTGCACAAAAGCAAATGAGTCTGGCAGATGATTGTGAGTTTAACCTTTCTGGCCATCTCACTGCCTTAAGACCTGGTTGGTTGTTATAAAATAATAGTTCTAATCAAACCTTTGTGTACAAAAGGTCTTGAAACAAGAAGGACCATCTTTCACATCTATTGAAGATTAGATCCCTGAATAAAAGTTCCATTTGCACAGTGTTCATTAAATTGGTTTATCTGTCTTCCTTATTCTCTGAAGTTAACTTGTTCGGTGTCTGCCAGGATCCTGGCTGATAGTCACAGCTTCTTTTTCCATATGTACATAAAATATCTGAGGAACTTCTCCTTTCAGGTTCTCTTTGTTTGTCTTTTGATTCTTTCAGTGCTGGTGCAGTGGGTGGGGAATAGACCTGGCTTCTTTCTCTCATCGGGCATGGTTTTGTAAAATATAGGCCTAATCATAATGTGTGTATATAGACTGCACTCACATAGCGTTCGTGCTTGTGTGCCCCCATAACTCCAATTTATTCAATGCCTTGGTTTTACCTAAAAGAATTTCTACTCATTTTAAGAAGATAAATGTTTTAGGTCCTAAATGGAGCTGCTGCTTCTGCTATTTGTATTTTCCTTTGTGTGGGGTGATCAAAGGGAAACCAAAGCAGGTTTATACCCATATTTATACTCATTTTAGGCGTTATCTTTCCTAGGAGTACATTTGAGCTTCTGAGCCTGCTGCTGTGAGAAATCTCACTGGCCTAGTCCAACACTGTATTCATAGCTGCTTCTGTTTTAATGAGAAGAAAAAGAAAAACAGTGTCTTAGGTAGTCGTTCCTGTGGCAGGATTTTCTAAACAGCCCGTCAAAGACTTCCTTTTTGGCAAAGCAGCATTTGTTTTTTTCCTCCTTTAATCTTCTCTGCATCTGTTAGAGAAGAGAGCTCTTAGTTACCTTTGCTTTTTCCGTTCTGTAACGCTTTCCTGTAAACTTTTTGGGCTTAAGCCTCTTTCTGTTCATCTTGCAACACGGCTGCTTGCATGCAAGGCTTTTGTCAGCTTCCAAGTAACTGCTGGGTCTCAGCTGTCCACCACTTTTCATCAACCTGTTGTAGCCCTTCTAGGCAGGATCCTTAGCTCAGTGAAAGACACTGAAGCCATCTATGTAGGCCAGTCATTGTGTTAGCCTGCTAAAAATCATGTTATAAAGTGTTCCCTTTTTTCTTTAAGACGCCGGCATGAGATCTCAACCCATTCCAAAAACTTTCTCTTGCTTGATGTTAGATTTCTGAGCTATAAAATTTAGAAACTTAAAATTTCATTGGGTTTTTTTTGCTGTTGTTCTTTAATTCTCAGGAACTTGTTCGACTTCTGCAGCAAACAGTCCGATCTTCCCAATATGATAAATACTTTGCAAGCCGCCTTTGTGAGGGGGTTCCCAAAGATACATTAGAGCTGTTGCACCAAAAAGATGACCAGATTTTGGGCCTCAACAATCAGCTTGAAAAGTTAAATCTGGAAAAAGATAGTCTCCAGCAGGAAGTCAAGAATCTGAAGTGTAAAGTTGGAGAACTCAATGAACGGCTGGGAATGTTGATGGAAACTATTCAGGCTAAAGATGAAGTCATCATGAAACTCTCTCGTCAACTCAGTGAATGTGAGGACAGCACATCCTCTCAAAGTGGAGCAATAAATTCCCCCACGGCCACCTGTACTAATAAGGAGCTACAGGAACTGGACCGACTAAAAGTAAGAACGTTGTCTCTGTCTTAATGCATAGGGGAATCTCTTCTCCCTGTAAAAGTACTTTTTAGTCTGCTGTGCTGTTTGAGATCACTACAGCAGTTCTCCAGGACACTCATCAGCGGAGGCTTTCTCAGCTTGGAACCTCCACTTTGAGCTGTTATGTGACAGTCTAACCAGAACTTCCTTCCTAGGGGCCATCTCTAGTGCAGGGTCCTGTACTTTCAGTAAATTAATCACTGGTGTGGAGCAGATGGGATGTGAGAAATAACCAAAGGAGCAGGAAGGATTAAGGATAAGAGGAAAATAGAAGCATGGAGGAAAACAAACAGAAAGCTTGCTTTGTTTTTTTTGATTTTAAATATCAAGTGAGGCAACAAAGAGCACGTGGAAAAGCAAAGGGAAGCTCTGAGGAGACAAAAAAGGAGGGAGGAGTATAAGAACCTTTTTTATTAAAGCTGCTACAGCTCTTACTAATGCTTTATTTTTGTTCTTTAACATACCTCTGTGAATGTGTTACAAGTTCTTAAAGGAATCACTGAAGTTATCCACTTTGCTCTAAACAGGCTTTCCTGCCTTTGGGTAAATGTTGTATTTCAAAGTTATTAACATTCCAAAGAATTTGGAATATAAATAAGTAGTTTAAAATATGCATAAACATACCTAATTTTCTTTCCTATATGTGAGCCTGGTAAGTTTTAAAAAATAAAGTTGAAACTAGAAATCAGTGGTCTTGGCAGAAAGCAGACAGAGCTTGTAGGTGCTGTGCAGTGTGAGAGTGCTGTGGCTGCTGGGAGGGTACCGACCTCATCCCGCAAGCTCAGGTTTCAGAGGCAGTATTTGTAGCCAGGATCTGAGCGGATTAGGCAGGGAAGCTCATTGCCAAGGATTTATATTTCTATGTGGAGGCAGACGTGAAACTTGTACTTTTAATGAGGACTGGTGAGGGTAGTGAAAACCCGAGGGGCCTTGTCCCCCGTTTTTTGTGTTGCTGTGGCCTCTGTGGCATGCTCAGCCTGCACGTGCCTGTCCTCCCTGCCTGTCCCCTGACAGCAGCCAGCTGCCTTCTGCAGGCAGTGGAGCACTGCGAGGGATGCAGGTGAGGCACAGCACCACCCCGTGCTCATACGTGGCATGTGTGTTTCATTTGTGAAACATTCATTCATTTCATTCATGAAGTCCAAAAATATTTGATTTGAGCCTGGTATTTTTAATTAAAAGTCCTATTAGTTTAAATGGTCTAAGGTGATCTTTGTTTGACAGGCATAATCCACTTTGGTTTTTTTTTTTATCAACAGGACAATCTTCAGGGTTATAAGACCCAGAATAAATTTTTAAATAAGGAGATTTTGGAACTTTCTGCTCTACGAAGAAATGCAGAAGCAAGAGAGAGAGAATGGCAGGCAAAGGTCAGTGTGTTCTCACTTGGCAATGTCTAAAGCAGTTTTCCATATTTTAGCTGTAAATCTACCTAGGAACTGGAACAACTTAAATGTATTAAATGTGATAGCTTAAAAAAAATGTCCTCTCAGTCCTTACAGACCAATCTTCTGAATGGATTCTTAAAAGAAGTAATTGCTTTTAAAATTGTGTGACCCGGTGGAACGTTTTGATAACTTATGAACAAAGGCATGTATATGTCTGAAAACATTGTTTCCTCAGAATTAAGGCTGTAATGATTTTTTTTGAAGTGTCAGTGACAGGATGAGTAAGGATTTGATAGGTCACTGAGTAGAGCTTTCTCCTGAGCATGCAGGATGACCATGGCATGGTGAATGTAATTCAGGAGTTTCTGTCTAGATGAATTTGAGTGTAGAGATGTTGCAGGTAAATAATGAAGATTTCCAGTGCTTGGGACTAGGGAAAATGCACACATCTGTAAATAAGGCTTGAAAGCTGTAGCTGTAGGTTTGGTAGGGTTTGCTTTTGTTTTTTTGGAAGCCATGCACTCAGTGGCCAGGCTTAAATGCTGTATTTTTGGCACGGAGGTGTGTGTTTACAATTCCTACATGCTATTACCTAACTCATATGCCACTTAAGTTTTTCTTGTTCAAACCTGCACAGGCTAAAGCTGCTACAACTCAACCATTTTGTTCTTTTAAGGTATTTCATACACTGTAGTGACAGTTAAGATTTGCTCAGATTTTCCATGTGCAAAAATACAAGTGGTGGAAAACATCTGGTGTACTATGCTGCCTTATATTTCCTGATGTTTCAAAAATGGGAAAGTTAAGCTGACTGTTTTTGACTTAGAGATTTCTAAGTAGCATAAACCAATAGAATAGCATTGAGCCAGACTTTAAAAGAAGTGTAGTACAAAGTAAGTGTCTGAAGATTTATATTATATATATGTATTGTTTTCTGCAGTATACCAGCTTGGAAGCCAAACTCTGCCAGATTGAAAGTAAATACTTGATCTTGCTTCAAGAAATGAAAACTCCTGTTTGTTCTGAGGATCAAAGTCCTGCTCGTGAGGTCATCACACAGTTACTGGAAGATGCCTTGAAAGCAGAACCTAGTGAACAACCAGAACAAGCGTTTTTCAAACCACACCTGGTCAGGTAATTTGGTCCTGTTAAATTAAATGTATGTGTGTCTTGGCCAGTGGGCTCTATTCTGACGCTGGAAAACAGACAGTGAGGATATATTTGCACGTTTGGGTTATTTATTGTATTTCCCTTCATGAATGATGGAATAGTCATGAAATCCTTTTAGCTGTATGAATACATTTTGTTGGGGAATACATCTGGTGCAGGTGGCGATGCAGATTGAGCTCTGGGTGGTCTTATCTGGGAGATAAGGGGCCATGAACTGCCGATTCTTTACATAACAAAGGGCGCGAGGCCTGGTGGCACCAGCCAGGGGAGGGAGAGACACTGGGAGACAGCGGGGCCGAGGACTCAGGAGGAGGAGCGAGACTTGCGAGCTTGGGCTGTGAGGGGATAAAAGCCCCGGGGTTCCTTTGTTGAGGGCGCTTCGTGGCACCAGCTCGGGCTGTGTCTGTGTTTCTGCGCCTCGGATAAATTGTTTTATGGAAAGAGACATCTGAGACTCTGCCGAGGGAAGCCTCGGGTGGAACCGGTGAGGCAGCCTGGCCTGGCTGTGGGCGTGGGGTGTGCAGGAGTCGAGCGGGGACCGTCGAGGGGCTTCGGCCCCAGCAGTGACAGTCTCTGTGGGGAGTGTGGCTGCCAGCGGGTCTCAGGAATGGTCACACTGGGAAGTTTCACGGACACATTTATTCGTTAATTGAGATACAATATCAAAGTTAGACGAAGGTATTGCGCTACGGCTGCTGAAGGTGAGCTGCTGAGGAGATAGGTACATTTAAACTCGACCATGTTCTTAAATAAATTGCTTAATTTGTGTAGTAATATATACAGGAACATGGGCACCAAGTCTTTTGTATATGGAATTGTACGAGTAATCGTTAAATGAAGAATGTACTTCGGAAAAATGTTTAATAATAGTTAAAACTTAAGAGCTATGGAGAGTGGCTTTGAAGTAACACTATGGTGGGAACTTGAGAGCTTCAGATCTACTGAACATGTTTTAAAAGCCTTTTTTCTTCCTCTCCATTTCAGTGAATATGATATATATGGTTTTCAGACCGTCCCAGAGGATGATGATGAGGAGAAACTAGTAGCAAAATCACGAGCTTTGGACTTGAGATCACTTTCACTCACTGAAAATCGAGAGATCTCCACAGGAGTGAAATGGGAAAACTATCTTGCAAGCACAATGAATAGAGAGATGATGCGCTGTGTGGAACTGAAGAACCTTATTCGGTCTGGAATTCCGCATGAACATCGTTCCAAAATGTGGAAATGGTGTGTCAATCTCCATGTTAAAAAATTCAAGGACAGTGCTGTTCCTGGCTACTTCCAAACCTTGCTTCAAAAAGCTCTGGAAAAACCAAATCCTGCATCTAAACAGATTGAGTTGGATCTCTTGAGGACTTTGCCAAACAACAAACATTACTCCTCCCCAACATCTGAAGGGATCCAGAAGCTGCGAAATGTGCTGCTGGCATTTTCCTGGAGAAATCCTGATATAGGATATTGCCAAGGACTCAACAGGTAAGATTTTGCTAATCTCGGCTAATAACTATGCAGTGAAACACTTAGTGAGCCTTTCAAATCACATGTATAGCAACATGGTTTCAAACAGCGTTTTCCCTTATGGGTTGTATGCTCATAATTTATAATAAATAACTATCACCTTTTTTAAACAAATGAAAAAAGCAGTTGACCTGAATAAAAAACTTTGTAAAATCAACTTGGCATCAAAACTGGAACTGGAATTACCTCATAAGAAATGAGCTACTTAAATGTAGTATTGCACTGACTTCATGTCAGTTGTAGGGGATTGTGTTGCTTTTTTGTGCAAGAATTTGTTAGGTTTTTTCTTCTTTTAAAGCAAGCAGAAAAAAATGCTTGAAAGTTTTTTTGTATTGTTAAGGCAACAAATTTCAGCATTTTCCACTGATGTCTTCCATCAGAATTGCAGAATTTAAGGGGGATTCTCATGTTACAATGCTAAGAAAAATTCTGATTCATTGCAGTTGGCCTTTGCCAGAATAGCTGTGCTACTTGGAGATGTGTAGTAAAAGAAGGTGCTACTTGAAGCAGGTGTGTTAGTCTAACACCCTGTCTCATCCCTTTGATATAATACTATAGATGTCCATTTGTGCACTATTTTATGTACTAGAATAGGCTTTTGGACTTAGAGCAGCTTTGTCATTTGAAATTGCACTGAAGAAGTAGTAGAATAGAGGCAATGAGTAACATAGTAGAGGTGGTGAGGTGGTGAGGTGGTGCTGGTAGCAGTAGTAGTAACATGGAAACCTCCACCTAACACCCTTAGAATAAACATCTCCTTTCTAAACTAGACTCTGTGTTTAGAGAGCTCTTAAAATTGGCAACACCAACACTTCAAGAAATTCTTAAAGCAAGCTTTTGCCTTTTTCTGTTTTCTTATTTAGCTGAATACAAATACTTGGTGTGGCTGAGAAGGCATGTCTTTACCCCATCTTAAACTTCATTAAGTTTTGCTGTTCAGTGCTCTGCTGTTAATACATTTATCTCTGCTGAACAGAAACAAATATTTTACTGTAATGGTTCTTTGACAGTTTGTGATACTATAATAATCTTTTTCTCCAAATAAACCCATTTTCAGGTTGGTAGCAATTGCACTTCTGTACTTGGAACAGGAAGATGCTTTTTGGTGTCTAGTAACAATAGTGGAAGTTTTCATGCCCCGTGATTATTATACTAAGACACTGCTGGGATCACAGGTATGTGCTCTGCCGGGGTAGAGCCTGGTCCTGTAAACTGCAGCCAGTCAAAAGCATTCCTCTGCAACTGTCTGATAGGCCTCTTTGGGAGGGGGGCGGGAGTGGGGTTGACAGGGATGGGTTCCAGGCACCAGGGCCCTTGTTTGGACAAGGACTCTAACACTGAGATGGTCGTTCAGTGTCCTGCTTGGAGCTGCCATCCTTAACCCCCCTCCTCATCGATAGCTTCACAACACTGAGCTGTGTTAGCATTCCTTTCCTCACATTTGGGGGCACGGTGGTGCTGGGCTCTGTGGGAGGGCTGGGGTGAGAATGCATTTGCAGTGCTGTGGGCAGTAGCCACTGCAGCATTCCTGCTTCCAGGTGATGCTCTGGGACGGGCTGCCTCCTCCAGCCAGGTGTTTGCCCAGCCATGTTCTCTGCTCCTGTGCTCCTGCACCAGTGCAGCACTGGTGGCCTGTACTAGAAACACTCCACCTGTGCGTGAGGAGCCCTGTGAGGCCAGGGGTGGGTTGAGAAGCAGACAAGGGCAGTGTGCAGTGGGGTAGCTGTGTGTGCTTTGGGTGCATCTAGCTTGGAAGTGTTAGCTAGACAGTCGTGGGTTTCCTGGTTACTTCCAGAAAAACTTGCGCTTACAGACTGGTAACAGCCCTGCTTTGATGTGCTGGAAAAGTGGAACAGTAATACCCTGTTTGTCACCCTTTAGGTTGATCAGCGAGTGTTCAAGGATTTAATGAGTGAGAAGCTTCCACGACTGCATGCTCATTTTGAACAATACAAAGTTGATTATACTCTTATCACTTTCAACTGGTTTCTTGTGGTGTTTGTGGACAGCGTGGTTAGCGACATCCTTTTCAAAATCTGGGACTCCTTCCTCTATGAGGGACCAAAGGTGAGCTGAATGGGCTGAGTTCGTTCATTTGTTACCTGATAACGAAGTACTGTGGTGTTACTGAGTGCAGGGTTGGAGGAAGGTTGTTTTGCAAAACTCCTGTCAGTTAAAATGACTGGTAGGAAAAAAACAAGGGAGGAACTGTGGATAAACAGCCATTCAAAACATTTTCCAGCTTTTGGGAATAGAGGCTGGTGCAAGGAAGGAAGATAAAAGGGAGATCTGATTTGAGGGCTCAAGTGCAGCCTGTGCAAGAGGAGCTCTTGTTTGGAGTTTATAAAGATGACCATGAGACTCAGTGCATTCTGTACTTACAAAGAACCAAATATTGTATGTATTTTTATCAGGTGATATTCAGATTTGCCCTGGCACTTTTTAAATACAAAGAAGAGGAAATCTTAAAGCTGCAAGATTCGATGTCCATTTTCAAGTACCTTCGCTATTTCACACGCACCATCCTTGATGCCAGGTGGGTAACTCAGACTGGGGTGGCATTGAAGGACTTGTAGTCCATGGGAGATGTCTGTCTTGTGGCTTTGGTGTTGTTTTCATCTAGATCCTAATTTGGATATAAAGCAATTAGAGATGCAACCAACTGCTAGGATTTGTCATGAGCACTTTCATCTAGCAGAGATGAATCAGAAGTCATGAAGGCTTAAATAGTAATTTTTAGGTGTGAAAGAGATTACCTTGTTTAGCTGTTGTATCATGGTAGCAACACGTCAGAACTTCAATTAATAGGTGAAGTTTCTCTCTGCATTGCAGATGTAATTTGTTAGTAAAATGTTTTATGATAAATAAAAAGGCATCCTGGCTCAAGCACTGAAAATGTGAGCCGTGTCCCCTAAGTCTTAGATTGCTTATGCATGGTTAATGCACAGGCTACTGCCACGTAGCTCCAGCTGGTTTTAAGGTATACTTGGAAGCAGGGAATAAATACAAATTAGATACTCTTCTGGTCTTCAGTCCTTGCATAGGACTTAGAGCTTGTAAATTATGGTCTTGTGTTTTTAGGTTCCTGGTTTCAAGACTGTAGAGCAGCAGGTTAATCTTACAAAGAAAAGTCGTATTGGGATTGGTTTAATGTCTGAAAATGTTTTGCACATCTTTTGAAGCCCAGTAATTTTCAATTTAGAGCAAAATCGTATATTGAAATTGGAGATGTTTGTTTTTAAAGTAATAAATTCCACATAAATTTAGGCATATACTTTGACTCCTGCTTCAAGAGCTTTATTATCTTTACTTCTCATGTTTCAGTTTTGACTGGAGAGAAGTGAAAACTGAATAATCTTGTGCTGGAAAGTGGTTGCTGGGATTGATGCTGAGAGAAAAAAAAACTAAATTTTTTTGTTCTTACCTAATTTGAAAAAAATGTTGATATTTAATCAGAGGTGATGATTTGGCTTTCCATTCCTTTTCCACTTAGGGAAATGATGTCTTGATTCTCCTGTCTAAACTTTCTGGTGCTGAAATAACCTGTTTTAAAGACTTCTAATATTGCTGGAAGAGATCTCATTTTAGTGTTAACAAAATGAACTAATTAGGGATCACTGGGAGATGGGGAGTTCAAGTGAGGACAGAATTCGGTATATCAAAGATATTTGCAATACAAATATGCTCTGTGCTGATCTGTAAGTCTCAGCCTTTTGGGGTTTTAAGAGTGGAAGCAGTGGTGTAGGGCCACCTGGGGAATATGGATTTGCCTGCTAGGACTGATAAGACTGATTCAAGCTGCCTGATTTCTTATTCTGCCATGCTTGTACAAGTTTTATGCTGTAAAGCTCAGCATTTGAGCAGTACAAAAGCTCAGTAGAATGAGATCTTTCCTGATCCGGACAAAAAATCATCCTGTTCTAGAGGAAAAATTCAGAAATATTTATTTGTGTAGAATTCATGGATGTTCTGAATGGGTTAAAAATCATTCTGCACAGAGTTTCTAAGTTCAAACTCTGTAGTGAAAGAAAGGTCTCTAAAGACATGTGCGTAATTATATTCTAGTTACAGGATGTCATAGCTGGGTTTTTCTACAGATCCGTAGCATGTTGTGCACAGGTAGAGAAGCTGTTGGAATATGTTCTGTGTAGAAATAGCAGGAAATCATTCCTTGATCACTCGAAAATAAACCTAGCCTTAAATAAACTGTCCAAATAAGTTTTCTTAATATTTATTTCTGGTAATACAAATAGAATAAATTAAATATTCCAGTTCCCCTTTTTTCCTTAGTAAACAATGAGATATTTTTGGGTGTAGGTCAGCAATGATGTAGTTAACTCTTTTTGGACTGATTAGACTGACCAGTTACTGGGTTTGTTGAGACTGCAGGATGGTATGATGCAGCACGGCTCTGGAAGGGGGCTGGATCCTCTGTGGTGCTTTGCTATGTGCCCTGACAAGTTTGACTTAACACTGGCCCAGAGATCTCTGTGCTCCAGCCAGCAGAATCCCAGAGCATTCTCACTGTGGTGGAAACTTTGGCTTGTCCGTGTTCTGTATTATCCTTGTCTGTATTTGTGTTGTCCCAGGTTTAATCTGGTCTCTTAATGGTCAGGTTATTTTGGTTAACTGGAGAGCTGACTGGTTTGGGATTGAAGGAGCTTCAGTGGGTTCTATGGAGGAACTTCTCCAATCTGTAGTGGGTAACTGGATGTACCAAGTATTCAGTGTAGCCAAGGAAGCTCTGATTACCCAAGCTTATGTCTTCTGCTCAGTGTTGTCAAGACTGTGATCTCTATAGCAGAGTTTACAGGTGGCTTGGGGAACTCTTGAGCATTTGATAACACTTTATCACTTGAAATAACCTTAAGCCTGAGTGCTTTATAGAAATTTCTTGCAATATTGATAACATCTGAGACCTGTTATGTGTGAAAGAGACCAGAGACATCTGACATACAATAAAAGTCGGTATGGATGAAGTTTAAAACTGATTTAAAACTCCACAAAGTGTGAATGATTGTCTTCTAACATTGTGTAATCTTGCAGGAAACTGACTGCTATTGCTTTTGGAGGCCTGAACCCTTTTCCGTTACGCCAGATCAGGAACCGCAGGACCTATCACCTGGAGAAAGTGCGCCTGGAACTGACGGAGCTGGAAGCCATCCGCGAGGACTTCCTGCGCGAGCGAGAGACCTGCGTAGAAAAAAGAGACCTTATTAGTGATGATGAGGAGGATAGCTGAAACTGGTTAATATAAACTGTTCTTTGGGATCGTGACCAAAGTGAGTTAACCTCCAAAACACTTTATTAATCCTGTCAAACAGAATGTAAACTAATTGCTTTTGGAAATATGCAGGACAGATTTCCAAATCCCAGCACTTTCAGAAATACCACTTTGTATGGAGGCCAAACACTTCTGTTTACATTTATGTTCATGGAATCATTTGTAGAGCGCTTAATACCTGCCTCAGTTTAGTCAATCAGCTGAATTGACAGTTGTTTTCCCACAGTGCACCATTAATGCCTGGATGGGAAACAATAAGAAAAGTCCATTCTCTGTTACATTCATTGCCGTTCTGAGTTTAGGAGTTTTTTGATGATGTAGTCATGTTTTTTGTAGTGCAGGCTCAGTGTGAGAGGACATCATATTTCTTGGATTCAGGTTGGCTCAATCTAGCCATTCTTGAGGTCATTAACCAGAAAAGCATGGGATGAAGCACAGGAAGAACTTTCCCATTCCTTTGTCTTTCCCTGAAGTGTCATGCAATGGATCACCAAACAGAACACTTGAATATATGTACTCCGAAGTAAAGGTAAAATAAGTACCTGTTTTTGTCTCAGACTGTTGAGTGTGTACTGAAACAGTGATAGCAAACATCATTTCTACTTTTCAGGGCAGCTGTGTTGATAAAGATTCTCATTAGTGCGAACAGCTTTATGAATCAAACTCTGTTTAGTCAAGTTTATTTGTATTCAGTTTTTTGATTGCAATGGTTCAAAAAGGTCACAACCAAACTCCAGATACTACGGAAGAATGGAGCTTGTCATGGGAGTACCATGCTTTAGTAGCTAATTTTTTGCGTATCTGTTGAAGGTTTGTTTTGTTATGGTTTTTTGTTTCTGTGGGGGTTTTTTTTGTTGGTTGGGTTTTTTTGGTTTTTTTCTTTTCTTTTAATGCTTCTTCTTCTTTAGGACCTAAGGTGAAGTCTCGTTCTTTAGGAAGAAACACAGCATTCTTTCTGCATGATAGTAGAACTATTGTACAACAGTGGTAGTGAGAGGGTTCACAAAGCAAATATTTGCCAATCAATCAAAGGTCGCAACATGTGCATGGGAACTGAAGATCCTTTTCCAGTAGAAAAATGCAATATTCTCTCAATATGCTCAGCTTTACTGTGAGTGTTGGATGCACATCCTGCAAGACAGGGGTAAGGAACAACATCTGGGCTGTTGAGCTGTAGTGTTTCTGCTATGGAAGTGTGACTAAGGACCATTCTCTCTCATTTGGTGACCAGCAGTGTTCATAAATTGTTCTGGGGAGAAGGAGAGCTTCTTTTTTGCTGGCTATTCTCTGGACTTTTGTAATGTTTTTTCTTGAACTGTTGAATCTTCAGAAGGTTGGATTGACTATAATGTGTCATGATAAAACTAGTATTCAAATACTAGGCAGCAAATCACTGAGCTCTGGGGAAGTAGTTAATTGGCAAAAAACCAAAACCAGTCATTGGGAAGAGTCAAGTTCATCAAGTGTGTATTTTATGTGTTTTGTTTTGGTTTTCTAGAGGTAGTAGTACTTTATTGGGTATAATCATGTAATCATTTTAGTCAACTTAAGTGTGTGTAGAGAGAAATCCTGCTTCTGTTTCACAGCACTTTTAAAAAATTTTATTTTAGATAATGTAGTCGTAGCCTTCTCCAAGTAAGCATACTATAAGTTAGTTTATATGGAAGGGAACTATTTAATCAGAGGTGAAGTTGTAACTTAGAGGACTCATTTTGATATAAAATTTATGCTTCCTGTATGACACATAATTTTACTTAGCCACCAAATCCTTGCCATTGAGCGACTGATGGTGTGATCATCTTGATGTATATGTTATTAGTCTTCTAAAATGTCCCCTACCTTGTCTATTGTAAGCAGTAGTTGGGGTTTTTTCCTAATTCCCTAGTTACTCTTGGTTGTGTACTGGAGGGCAAGGTTTTGATATTATTGCATGTACTGTATTCTTTTTCTACTTACAATCAGTATTTGAATACAAAAATGGGACCAGGTTTTCTAATTTTCGAGTTATGCTGTCTTGGTTTTGAAAGAGCTGGTCTCTAAATCAATCTGTAATGTAGGCTTTTTGTTTGTATGTTTGTTTTAATGTTTTTTTCAAGTGTTAAATGATTTTTTTAAGGTGAAGATCTTCCCTTCAGTGACCACAGTTGAAATAGTAAGGTGAAGAAATCAGATGCTTGTACCTACCCTGTTCCTACAATCTGTTATTCTTTGGTTTTGAGTCTTTACTATGAACTAGTCCTGTGACTTCAGGAGATGTTTTCATACTGATTCCATTGAAGTCTTTGGGTTGTGAAGATAAAACTAACTTTAAGGCAACTGTTCAGGAAGTTCTTTAGCTGACAAAACATGACCTGCAATATTACAGGACCATTTTTGTCAGTTGTGCTGACAGTTCAGTTTGTGTGTGCATGTGTTGCTGTGTTTCATTCTGTTAAGTTGTTACCAGTTGTACAGTAAAACTGAGTAGCTCTGTTTCCTCTGCCACGGTGTGACTGTAATCCATGAATGTTAAGAAACCTGTGGAAGTTGTGTTGTCTCTGGGTATTTTGTCAGCTTGCAAATATGAAACGAGTTGATGCTGTTATGCTCAAGTTCCCAGCAAGCTGTTGGCTTCATTTTGTTAAGCCTTGTTACTGATTTAGTGATGAGTTAAAAGGCCAAAAAATTGCAGAGGCTTCTCACTTCTGGCCACTAGAAGTCTCCATGGAACAAAAATAAGATGCATATAGCAGGAAGTAATATCAGGGAAGCTTTCCTTGCTTGCTGTTACAAATGTCTTTGGGTGACTTCATTTTCTAGTGGTGCTTAATCTGGTAACCTTGGAAAGTAGTAACTCATTAGGGACATGCAGGAAACACAGGCAGTATTTAAACCTGGTGAGACCAGGCCAAAATACAGTGTGCCTCAGTGGCCTGCCAAAGCTGAACTGCATGGAGCCCAAGAGACTGTGTGTGTGTGGGAACGTCTGAAGTGGTGCATGAGGTTTCCCATTCATGCCAGCCAGGTAGTGGGCAACTGACCTGTTCATGCAAACAACAACTGCCAAGACGATATTTTAACTTCAAGGCCTTGCACATAACGTGCAAAGAACTCCTCGTGCATGGTTCCCAGAATATGTGATGTAACCCAGACCACTAAGTTGCATCTTGCAGAATATTCCTCCATCTTCATACATGTGTGCGTGGCTTCCCAGTGAAACTTTTCATTAGTTATTTAAAAGGGTCTATTATTTTTTGTTAAATATGCAAAAAATTGGTGCACTACACCTCTAGTTATTAGAACTGCACAGTATTTCAGCTTGACCTGTACATGTGTACAGGTAGTGTTATCATCCAGTGTTATCACATTGTTTGGTGTTGTTCTTTTTACCAGCTATGTAATCAATAAAAAGGACTTTTCTGTTGCCCTTTAGGTGTCTTCTGTGAGAGCTTCTTCCCTTCCCCTCAGTCTTTGTAAACATGGTAAGATCTTTCAGCAGAAGGGGAAAGATTTTTTTTTCTTTCTTGTACGACAGTAGAAATGAATGAATGGTCTTAGATTTGACAGAGTTGTATGTTCAATCACATAACTGAGAAATGGCAAATTGTTTAATTTAATGGAATTGTGTAGCTGTTTAAGTGACTGTTCCCTTAAGTGCCACGTTAAAAATCAGCAATATGCGGTACAAGAAATTTGAATCACAAACATAAGTGATGTTATCTTCATAAGGATTGATGCAAAGAAAAAATAAATCGTTTATTACTTTATAGATTGCTCTGGTTTGGTTTTTTTTTCCCATAACAGATGGAAATATCTGCAGGTGCCATCAGAACAAGGCAGTAGTAGAGCTTGTACTTTTGTCTGATAATGAGGTCTGAGAGAATCTCTATAGAAGAACATACATGTAAATTTGGCTTTGAAGCATGAAGACATGAACCATAGACATGTTGCATGCAGGTGATGCTGACTGGGTAAACTTGTGATTGGTGTCCTTAAGTTTCTTGGGAGAAGAGGGGAGGGGAGATAAAATTTGCGTGAGCATTCAGAGGAATTTTCTGAGTTCACACACTTTCTGGGAAACATATTTGCATGATATCTCCTGACACCCCAAAAGCTTCTTTAGGAGGCTTGGTACTGATCTTCTGCCACAGTCTTTTGTAGTCAAATAAATAATTTCAGCTGTTTTTAAAATTTAACCAAGTACTCAATTAATTTGGAAATCAAGTCTCAATATCTGTCTTTCAGATATGAATTTTGCATTTTGGAATTGCTTGATTCCCTTAAAGAGACTTGAAGTACCTAACCTACTTCAGATATGTAACTTAATAGCTAAATGTTTGTAAGGGAGGAAAAAATAAGAGTTAGGACTTGCCTGTAATTGCATATCTTTCATAGCAGAGGTGAATAGTGCACAGTTCTTGTCCTCTGGCTCTGCTACAGAATGGCAAGCTGTTATAGCGGTAGATATTGGCACAGCTGGAAATCTGTTAAAGGGGTTGCAAAACAGGATAGAGATCAGCAGTTGAGGCAGAACACCACTATGGCCTAAAGACCTCCCGTCCTGTATACTGAAAATTTTAAGTCAGAGAAATAAACAGAAAATTCTGGGAAGAGAGTGCATGGGGAGCAATGTCCTCACTTGGATGCTTGGCATATTTAGCTTGAGTAGGTTGCGTTGCCCTAAGCAGCTGCTGGGGCCTGTAAAGAACAGCTGAGACTCCCATTTGCTCCTTAGGACTGAGCTTGAAGCATCTGCTCTCAGTGGGATTGCAATAAGGATGTGAGTGTGGCTGGTGTATGTTAAAAACCTGGTTCCTAAGAAATGCATAACTTAGGGTAAACACAGCTGGCCTGCTCTGGACCGAGACCAAATACCTGCAGAGTCTCACTGTGCTCTGGGTGCCTCAGAGATGCAGACAACACACTGAATCTGCTGGTATTACAAAGTATCAGGTGTTCCTTTTCTGGGATTTTCAGAAGTGCTAAACATAGCTTCCTTATCTGCAGCTCCTTGACCTCAACCGAAAGCAGAATCCATGTAGTGCTGAAGCTTTAGGAATTCCCACACATGAAGTATGTTCTCTCAGATAGTGCAGAGGAAGGGTGTGCTCTGCGTTGGAAACTTCCCCCCTGGAAAAGAAGGTAAAAGGTTCAATCAGAAGTTAGCAGAGTGGTATTTTCCATGGTGATATGCTGTATAAACCACACTTGTCTATAGTTCAAGGATGCCCACCTGTAGTGCCAGCTTTTCAGAGCACGAGACTCGAAAGCAAAACTCAGGACTATACACTGAATGTGATTTTAGAAACTACGGTTATTAAAAAAATATATATCCACTGATTAAAACATTCAATACTAGAATATGCCTGGTAAACTAAGATGACTTTGGCCAATTAAGATACCCCTGGTCCTGAGCAGCTGCATCCTGCCTGTGTCTCTCAAATGCAATGTACCTTTGGTGTGTACAAACCAGTTAGGTTTTGCAGTGAGTTGCCCCTAAGATGTCAGGTTTGAGCTGATGAGTGGAATCAGTGATGTCTTCAGGCACTGTGATTGGTGATTAAACTGTGGAATAAGCTGTTTGCTTGTTTTAAGAAATGCAGGTGGTGTTTTTCTGGTATCTAATCCTGGAACTCGCCCTTTGGAACATAAGGTATGGGTTTCCTACTTCGTCACTTCCAAAGGAGGCTGGCAAATGCGTGGCTGCAGTGTTTACTGGTGCTGCCTACTTGCAACACTGCTCAGGTTTGAGTTTTCCTTTCTGTTCTTGTCCTGTGTGCACATAAAAGCTTTTACCTTCATCCAAAGGTGTTAGAAAGAAGTCTTGAGTTAGTGTTTTAAGGGTGGATAACTACAGAACCATGTAAGAGCAACATCCTACTTGGGCAGAATCTGTATTTGGGCTTGCCTAAACCCTATGGACATGGCACCAGAGGTGGGATTCACTCTACCCTTGCTGCTCTTGGAAACCTTCATTCAAATTGAGGTTATTTGGGTTCTAGGGAGAGCTTGCCCCAGTTTGAAAAGCAGTTGTAGCCTCTCAGGGTGTTTTGTTCCTTTCCTTGCAGCTAGGAGCAGACAAAAGCAGTGGCCTTCCTCAAGTGCCCTTTGCTCTGAGAATTTTGTAGTATGATTGCTGTGACTTCCACGTGATCATATCCTGTTGTACAACTAAAGGTGAGAAATTAAAGATCTTTATTTCCCTTTGAGAGAGTTCTGAATGCTTCCACTGCCCTTTGAAACCTTTACTTTTGCTCCTGCTTCCTGTTCTCCACCCTGTGTAGTATCAGATGCAGCCACTTTCCTTTTGGAGCTGGGAGAGCTGGGTGGAACTCGTGGGCTGTGAACAGCACTCCCAGGGCAGGCATTCAGTCCTCTTGACTTGGAACAAGCCAAGTTTCTTTTTAACTGTGATAATAAAAAGCACTGCTTTTAGGCATTTGCCTAGAATAAAATCACTCTTAAATTTATCTATCTTCACACCTTATGGCAAAGGAAAACATCCTGCTTATGTGTGATCATTTACCATTAGCTTTGTGTTACGTTAATCACATGGAGGATTGGAAGTGAAGGCAACCTGGCACTTGTATTTTATTTTGAAGGTGTGAACAATCCCACATCATTTCTCATTAGCAAATGATGGATATTAACTTGCCCCGAAGAAATGTAAGGAGACCTATGAGTGTTTACTGCAATTACTGTCTGCCAAATAAAGGGGGAGAAAATCTAGTTTTACAGGTTTCGGGATTGTCTTTATGATAGGAGAGTGAACAGATGAAGGATGTCATTGTTGGAAGCCAACTCTTGGGCTAAGGCAGCTTGGGAAGGAGGATGGTAGAGGTTTGTTCTAGTAGTGCATGTTAATGCACCTTGAGCTGCACAGTAAGGTCTGGGAACCCGCGCCTTTCTTTGTCACAGTGGTCTCTTGAAACAACGGGCATTTTCACTGGGTAATGGTGAGTTTCAGACCACGCAGTAACCAATCTAGGCTTGTGTTTCGGCTTGTATAGAATATAGAACAAGGCTTATACAACTTAAGTGCCTCTGCATTGGATTTGCCTCCTCAGCTTTATTTTCTTGGTATTGCTTTCACATATCCACTATCTACTAAAGTAAGGAAATCGGATTCTGCAGCTGAGTTGTTCCCCAGTCAGCCTGGGTGAGCTGTGTCGGTCTGGAAGGCTTTGGACTGGCCCAGCATGAGCTGTCTGCATCCCATCAGGGGCAGTGCAGGGCTGGCACAGTCAGGGTGGTGCCGAGTGCCCTGGAGGCTGCATGGACGCCACACTCCCATCCCGACGGCGTTGCTGCGGTCGGGGCGATCGTCCCGGTGCCCCTGCGGCCAGCCTTCTCCTCACGGGGCTGCCCTGGGCGGAGCGCGGAGCCGGGCCCCTCCCTCAGCCCTCCCTCCGGGCCCGGGGCGGGCGGCGGGCAGGGCCCCGCGGTTCCCCCGCCCGGCACGGCCCCGCCGCCCCCTCAGCCTCCGCCCGGCCCGACCCTGCGCGCACGGGGAGCCCGGCGGACGCGGTAAGTGTGGGCGCTTCTCTCTCAGCCGGCGGCGCCTCCGCAGGTTCCCCTCTCCATGTCCCTCTGGGTCCGTCCCTTATGCTGAGGCGCCCTCACGGCGCTCCCGCTCCTTGTCCCGTCTGTGCCGCGGTTCAGGGGCTGCGGTGTCGCGGCTGTGCAGCCCCTCGGCTGGGCAGCTCCGGAGCCGGCGGCGGGNTCCTCGCAGCACCCCCACCGCGAGCAGCTGTCCTTTATCCCCGAGCAGGTCCCAGGGGGGCCGGGGAATGCAGCACTTCCAGAAGTGCCCCTGTTCGTGTTGCACGCCTCTCGGTCTGGCGCTGTTCTGCCCGAGGCCATCGGGGGCTGTTAGTCCGGGGTTCACGCTCAACTTGCTGATACCATTCAGCAAATGCTGTGCGACTTCCATGGTGTTTATTCCGTAAATTCTCTCCTGCCTTTTCCCTCAAACAGCTTCACTTGGGTTTCTTTACACCTGTTCCTCTGGCCGGTGAGCCGGGGGTCCTGGAGCAACACAGCCCGGTGGAGGGGACTGGTTTGGCCTGGCTTGCATCTTTGTAGAGGACAGTCAAGAAGGAAGATGTGAGTTGGGGGGTGAAAATGTGTGGCGATTGCTCCTGCTTTGGCTGATCAGTCACCAGCTGCAAAAGGACCAAAATCGCAGTGCTCACCTGCTTAACTCGTGAGGGAAAAGCTCAACTCTGACCCTTTTCTGAAACATCAGTTGGTTTCAGACTTTTCTGTGCCTTTTAATTGCTTGTGCAAGAAACATAGATTGCAGAGACAAGATCTCCCTTGACTTTGGGGCAGTGATGTGAGTTATGTGCAGCAGTAATCCTTGAAGGCGCCTCAGGGACGGGGAGCGGGGCTCTGCCCAGGCCGTGCCAGCGTGCCTGGCATTGTGGGCTTCCCCTGCACCCTGAGTGTCCAGGCTGTGTTCCCACCCAGCTCATCGTTCAGGCACGCCAGGCTTTGGGATCCCTGGCCTTGGCTGGGAGCTGGGGAGCTGGAATTAGCTGCAGAGCCCATGTGGTTGGTACGTGTGCTTGAAGTGGAGGCTTGGAAATACAGTCTTGGGTCATTCACCACACATGTAATTACTGCAGGGTAAATTTGGGAGGTCAGAAAGGGAACCCTTGAGAGTTAGTGGCAGGAGCAGTGATTCCATAATGGGGCTGAATTGCTCAGATGCTGGGTGTGTTTTGTGTTTCTTATAAACACACAGGTAGTAATAGCTGCCTCAATTTCCTGGCAGAAAAAAATTTAGGCTACTGTTGTTTTCTGACAGGGAAATGTTTCAGTGAAAATAAGGTTTGCTGAAATTACCGGAACTTTTAACTGGGCTCCGCTTATTTGAAAGCGGAGGGTAAAACCCACCTGGGTTGTTTCGGGGGGGTTTTTTGCTCTTGGAATTGCATAGTCTTTTGTGGGATAAAAGAAAAGAGAAAGAAAGAAAGGTGAAAGAAGGAATGAAAGTGAAAGATGAAAATACTTTAATGCTTATAAAAATCTGTCTAGTTTTAGCATAAAAGACCAAAACTAGAAGACAATATAACTTTAATTTGTTTAGTGGATTTGGATTTTTTGGGGTTTTTTTCCAAATTATTAATTTAAAACAGTCACGTTTTGATTCTAAATTGGTTTTGGTAATTTTTCAGTATTATAAAACAGTTAATAAGGGAAGTTTTTACTTTGGTCTCTTCTAATGGGTTTGGGATTTTGGTTTAGTGTAACTCATGCTTTGTAATATAAAAGCATGCCACAGGGAATGCTTCTGAGTTTGGTAAAGGGTTAGTGATTCAGCTCATGTCAGGTGTACTTGAGAAAGTGAGATTATTCAGCTGTTGCCTCAGTCACTTGAAACTGGTTTCCTTAGGACAGAAGATACCCTAAGGAAAAGAAATGCAAGGCTGTTGGCAAGGGAAATGCTCCAACAGTTTTGTTCTCACCTCTGTTTTCTGTATGCTGCTCTCGTTCACTGGTGGGTGGACATTTATCATGGGTTTGACATGTACAAACCAGTCACTGATTGTCACATAATTTCGTAATGACAGGCTAATAACTTACCTGTGCAGGGAAAACTTCATTAGAGGAGAGAAATAGAACTTACTTTCTTCTGCTCCTCTTGAGGCGGATTCTATCACTCTCTACAGAAGAGTGGGTTTCTGTGGATTGATGTCCTTTACACACAGCACAAGCTGCACTAAAAAGGCACTTCTGTGCTGCAATGAGAATGTCTGTACCCAGGGATTGTACTGATGTAAAGTACATGTGTTTAAATGGATGCCTCAGAGCACAAGGGGAAACTGTGATGTCTTAGGGTAAGTATGATCCTGTTTTATGGTAGGGCAGAGTTTAGGAACATGAAGGGATGAGCCAGGACATGTTTCTAGTGCCTGAAGCTGCCGTCTCGGAGGCCTGTATTCTATTTCTGGGTTTGCTACAGCTTTGTTACATGTCTGCAGGAAGATCATTCACACAGGATAAGCAATGTTTTGCCTTGTGGTATTCAGCCTGTGTAAAAGAGAGTTGGATACAGCAGTAAAAGGTGAAGTATTACCTTCTTACACTAAACATATACTGTACTATGGAGTATCATTATGGAAACACAGTAATATAAATGATGAGTAGAAGCTGGCCTTCATATGAAAATGCTCACTGTGAGGAATCCCAGAGCAAAGAGATGAGTAGAGGAGAGGTGGCCCCAGCGTGGGATGGTTGAGGAACACACATGGCATGCTCTGTGAAAGGACACGGAAGCTCATGTCCTCTGCTGAGCTTGCCGTGCAGCAATTAAGCTCTGGTCTGATTCAGAACTCACTGAAGCAGATGCCTTCATCGCCCTGGGTTTAATGAATTCTGGTGCAGATCCTAAGTGATGGGAATGGCCCTGACTCACTGGGTTGTGGTATTGTTTGGGCACATGCCCCTGAAGTGTTAGCATAAGGTGCATATCAGGAAGAAGAGTTGGTTGTTGCTCTTTCCTCAGATCCTGAACTTCTTTGTCTGAGTCCAAGATGAATGTCCATTCATCTCTAATTCTGTCTGCCTTCACTGGCCACCATAAGAAAAATCAGCACCTGACTAGAGAAAAAAAATTAAGGCTCTCATTCCTGCTTTGATGTACTTGTGCTCTGTACTTGTAAATGGAGTCCAACAAAAACCTTGTAGTATAAGAAATCTTTGAAAGTGAAATCACCTTAGTTTCCTAAGATCAGGGTATAATATCTGAGAAGGGTAACATTCATGCTTGTGAATGGCACTTCTATTTCAGATGAATTTTAAGTGTGTGAAGGTTATCTTTTGTTGGCTTACCCCCTTGTGCTGTGCCAATGACAATTGCTTTGGGTCATCAAGTGTATGATCTATTCTGGGCATTTGCTGAGTGTGGCTGTTGGGTGAAAGCCAGTGAGAGATATCTGTGGAAGGCAGGATAGGATAACATGAAGTGATAGACATGGGAAACACCAGCGCATCAGAGGTACGACTGGGGGTCTGAACACTGTGCAACAGTTTTGTCTTCAGCCTTCAAAAGCAAGGCTCAGGGCTTGAATGGGTCCTTCGTGGCAGATTCAACTTACTGGTTTGACCTTTGCAGAAATGCGTGTAAGTTAAGAGATCAGCAGAAGGGATGAGAATTTCCTGGTTATTTTTGCATGGATTCTATGCACCTGCAGAATCAGCTGTGTTCTTTGGAGAATGCTGGGAAATGAGTGAACTTGTCAATCAAACAGTAAGTGACTGTGTTCACAGAGGCATTTCGGGTGGGTTCCCCACTCTCAAAGCAATCTTTTTAACTTGCTCTTGTGAATGGTAATGAAGTCTTTCTTAAAATAAAGACTTTTTAGGTGTGTTTGCATTAATGTTGTTTATAACCATGTACCTTGGATTCTGATGAAGGGAGTAGTCAGCTTGAGGGATTTACAGTCTTTGGGCAAGTCTCAGCAGCATCTCTTATTACCTGGGCATTTTCTTCTGCTTGACTTTTGCATGTGCTCAGAATGTAATTTTGCGATTCAGGGTGAGTGAAAGGTTTGGGGTTTTCAGCAAGGCTTGGCTTTGTTTGCATTTTTGAAGTCTGTAAAGGCTGAACTCAACCAACACTTCAGAAAATTCTGCTTTGAACAATTGCAAGCAATATTATATAAACTTAGTAAGGAGCAAATGGCTCAGAGATGTCCTCATTCTTGCAAATATGACTAAAGCATTTATTGACTGTGGTTTCAAGCTCTGAGCAATAGTGGTCAGTGATCTTTCAGTGAGATTATGAAAGGTTGCTTGAACAATACTGTAATTTGCTTACAAAGTGAAATTCAAGTTGCTTATTTTCATTGAGGAGAAAAATAGACATTTTTGTCCCAGGCATGGACATGGTTTTGGGAAGGACATTACTGAGCAACAGAGCAACAGAACAGTTCACCTGGCTTCACCTTGAAAAACTGTGAAAATATAGACAAAGCTAGGATAGAAAGTGGAAAAAAAATAACCCACATTGCAGTGCATCATGCTCACCAATGCAAGTGTTGGTTTCTACAGTGTATTTTAATAGTGTGGTGGTTATCCTGGGCTTCAGTGTCACAGCCTGTGTGGTTTCTCTCATTTGCCTTGGGTAGCTGGATGAGAGGGATCACTGCTAAAGTACCGTTACACAGGAGGGCAAGGGAAGCCCATTCGTCTCCATTGCAGAGCTTTGAAACTGGGATTTGAGCAGGTTTGGTAACAGAAATGCAGCAGCCTCAGAGCCTTTGAGCCATCCCGTGTGCAGTGCAGACCTCCAGCAATGCTGCTCTCGAGAGCATGAAAGCCGCTGTGAGGGATGCCTTGCACCTCCCTCTCCTCCTCTGAGGCACCTGCAAGTGTGTTGTGAAATGGTCACCTCTGACATGTGGCAGAAACCGGTGTGTTTGGGTCATGTGCCAGGTGTGTGTCAGTCGTGTCACACCACACCATGCCTGTCACCCCAGAGGTGTGCAGATAAACACCCTTCAGAGGGTACAGGTCACAGTTCTGATGTATAACTGAAATACTTCTCATCTGACAATGGTGAAGCTGTGGCTCTAAGCATTGATGTAGTAGCCCTTCTGCTTGATATAAAGCAATCAAATAATTTTTCTCCTAATGTGTAGGTTTTGCTAACATCAACTAAAAATATATGTATTTATGTAGAAGCAGTAGGTGACTTTCTGTTCCTTTGAAGTAATAGAAGGAGCATATTTGGAAAGGAATTGATACTCAACATGCCACCCATGTATTAGAAGCCAGTGGTTTGTAAAAAGGATGGGGTAAACAAAGCAACCAGTCTTTTCTCTGAGGTGAGTGAATGACAAAAGCTTGGGTGTGTTTTGAGAAATTGTTAGATTTTTACAATGTATTTTCTGCTTACAATACCTGCTTTTGTTGGAGAAAAATCTTCAATTTGTGTGCATTTCAGTTTGACAGGAATACTGCAATCGCTCTTTGGTGCTTAGTCCCGTTTTATAGGTCTGTTGATCTATCAAAACAGCTGGATCTTCTTGCAACACTGAATTGAACTTAATTCTAAAGGATCAAAATAGAGCTTTGTTTGCTTGTGAAATGTGCTTCACGATATGCTCCAGTCAGATGCCAGTGACTGCTATTTAAAAATGTACAGGAGCTGTATAGAGATACAGAACTTGGAAGTCCCCAGCATGTCTGAAGCAAGCAGCATCTGGGATTCATAAAGCAAAGCACATTACATTGACAAGCACAGATACGCTGTTGCGTGTAGAGATGTGTGAGAATAACTATATGTCTCAGTGTGGTTAGATTTTATTGTGGTGCTAGAGGCCTTACAGCTCTTTTACATGTTCTGATCTAAACAGTGGATATTTGGGCCATTGGGCATAATGCCAGTGTTCATCTCCACAGGGAACATCAAATAGGTCGTAACCTGACTGGCTGATTATTCTGTTCAAATCTGTTCTGTTATCATAACGTACATTGCTGTGGAGGTGTATCCCAAGGAATAATGTGATTTCTCATCTTCTCCTCATCCAGAAGCAGCCCAGCATAATGCACAGATGCTCCAATGCACCAGTGTGAGGCTTGTATTTCCAGAGCTCACAGAGCTTATCAGCTTAGAAGATTGTGTTCAGGAAACAAATGGCAGAGTTACAGAGTAACACCTGCAACAGATGCTGCTGGTGTTCTCATTCGAAACATCTACTGTGTGTGGTGGAAGATGTGCTGAAAGCTCTGGAGATGGAATCACAATGCCTTTTTCCGCACTATGTCTGTGTGCTGTCCTGCCTGTGTGCTTCAGGAGCACTGCCTGACCTGAGAAAAAGGAAGCTCTACCTCGTCGTCTCCCTGGCTCGGGATCTGTCTGCTGACACCTTACTGAGGGAGTCTGTAATGTTAATTCTCATGCTGGCTCTCTTTAGTGTGTTGTGGAGGCTTTATTGTCCAGAACTTTGTCAAGTTATTAATTATTTGTTTTCCTTTCATCACGTTTGTGTTTCATGGTGTGTTCTGTGCTTCTGGTTAAGTATGTGCTTGGGTACGTCAGTGGGGCCAAGAATCCCCTTCACTTAAAGGTGCTCATCTCTTTCCAGATTTGAACCCTCACTATTTGGCTGAGACTGCTGAATTAGTTATTTTGATGGATCGGTGGTAATTTTGGCCATGAATGAGCTGCAGTGGATCCAAAGTGCCTATACCACAAATGTGTGTTACTGACACTTAGCTCTTGGAAGCTGGTAATGAATGTCATTCTTCATTAATATTTTAGTTGCATCATCCTTGAGCACCAATGAAAGACCAAGTATGGCTTTCTTCAAGCAACAGAAGGTGGAGGACGTTTATGAAATTGGGGAAGAGCTGGGAAGGTAAGGTCCTACTGATGATACCACACGATTCCAAAAGCTGACACATGGGGATATTTGCTACTTCTTTCTGCGTGATAGCCTAAATCAGTTACAATATACAACGATAGCAACACACACCTTGACAAAGACTGCACTTTGGATGGGTATTTTTCTGGTTTTTTGGTTTTGTTTTTTTTAGATTAAATGTGCTAACTATTTTTCCTGTTTCTTTTCTTGCAACTAGGACAACAAAAGGTATGTTTACATTGTCTTTTGTAGATAGGTGTCACCTGTGTCCGTGCTTTAGACTTGAGTTCACCTGCCCGTTCTCAGAGCCAGCTGGGAACCAGGAAGCCGTGGTGCTGTCACCACAGACACAGCACTTTGATTTGTCCTGTTGTTTTGAGCAGCACTCTACAGCACTGCTGTTTTCAGCTGGCTCCAAGCACTGATGTCACATGTTCGTATGTGCCTGCAAAAAAACAGGTGCATGTATTCCCAAAAGGCTTTACCTCTCAAATCTTCAGTTGGACTAGTTAATGGTTGTATATAGCTTTTAATGTATAAAGGCTTATCTGCAGGTATTAATTATAGGTGTAATTACCAACTGTTACCATGCTTAGCCACGAGCACCTGCTTAAACAGTGCTGGGTTTGTGAGCTGGATACCACAGGGCTTCCCCAGTCACTGAGTAACATGCAATGCTCTGGGTGAGGATATCTGGTTTCCTTCAGTGTACAACTCTCTAATGTTTTTCTTTTTAATAGGCAAATAGCTAAATTAGGGCTATACACAGGTTGGCTTCTTTCCCAGTGTCTGGCAGTTGGTTTTGATAAATGGCTGTGTATGTACCATCACCCTTTTTCAAGGGCCAATAACTGAGTTCCATTAAAACACTTCAGTTGAAGCTGTGTCCCTGTCAAATCTTATTTTTTCACTCTCAGCTACTTGATCTTCAGAGTTATTGAGAAGACTTCTTTTAGGGGGAGAGGGCTTGAGGTTTGTTTGTTTATTTGTTTTCCATTCTGTTCCCTCTCAGGAAGGCCTCAACTATTAAATTTTCTATAACTGCTTGCTTTTAAGTATTGCCTGGTACTGAGAGTATCAGTCTGACAGTGAAAACCTGACAACAGTGAGCAGTAAAGAAATTCAGTGTGTATGCAGGGTATAAAAGGTGTGGTTTTTAACCTAGGAGGCCCTAGGTTAAACAGTCAAACCACTAAAATGAGAAACTGGAGACTGAGTAGTTTATTTTTACTTTGCTTTCTGAACTGGTTTTGGGAATCTTTTGAGATGATGAATATCAGTCTCCAAGCTGATGGATATTGGGGGTTTTGAATGGAGAAGTGTAGTTGAAACAATCTGGCAAAAGCTGGCAATTGCTGCTTGAATCAGCCTGAAAGGCTGGTCAAGGCTTGTGTGGTCCACAGCAGCCCTCCTCCTCTTCTGGCTGCATATATAATGTCACACAGTCTTTGTCAGTGTATTTTCACTTTCAGTGTTGTGTGTTCAGTTTTGTGTGTTAAATATGCAGTGTCAATTTGGGTCATCATGGCTCTGTATCTCTGAGCAGTAACTACTGGTAAGGACCAGTGACAAATGGTATCTTGCTTTGCTAGAAGGAAGTTAGCATGCTGGACAGATTGCAGTGACTGATCTATTCCAATGCTGACTGGTGCCCTTAGAACCTGTAGCTGCCTTTTATTAGCTCACTGTTTGCAACAAGCTGTTAGTTACTGACCAGTAGAGGTAGGTTAAAGGATTCATTTGTTGTCATTCTGGCAGCAGAAGTCACTTACAAAATAAATGTTTTCAGATAACGTCTCTGAAGAGTCTGCCCTGTTCTTGTCCTCCTCACTGGATTTGTCACTTCTTGAGAACAAAACTAGTTGCTAACATAGGCCTAGTGCTTGTTCTAGCTGGGATTCAGCCCTGAGATAAAATAAAGGATCTCACTGACAGAGCCAGCACCTGTTTATCTGAAAGTCTTTGCATAGCACTCGGGGAAGGATGCTCCCACCACAGACTGCAAAGGCTGAGCTCTATCTGGTCTGGTGATGAAAGGAGGCACTTCCTATCATTGTGCAGCTTTGAGGGGGTGACCACAGCAAAGCTCCTCGGCTCCAGCTGTGTAAAACCCTGCAGGGCTGTGTGGGCACTGCCCAGCCAGATCATCCCCAGGATCCCTGCGGAGCTGGAAGCAGCTGGGAGGGGGCTTTCAATGCAGTTGTCTCGTGTGCCGCGGCAGGGGTGTGAGAGAAGGCGTTTTGCAGAGAGGGGGGAGCAGGTTTTCCATGGCTACAGCTGTGTGCTCTGACCAGCTGCTTAGCTCCAACATTCCCTCAGCCTTTCAAATATTAATCTTAGGTTTACACCTCTGTTGCTCAACTTCTCCAAAGGGAACATACAGGGAACAATCTGACAGGCATGTGGCATTAGAGACGGCTTGCTGATGGCCTTGTCCATTATAGCAGCTCTGTTTGAGAAGCTTAGCACGGCCTATGCTGACTGTCTGCAATACTTCAAATATACATATATAATCATCTTACTTCCCTCAAGATAGTATCAGTCACTTTGCAAGTCTGTGGCGAATGAGGTTCTCTAACCATAGGTGAAAGGAAGCTTAAAAAGAGGACTCTTTAAAGTGAATTTAGCAAATTTCAACATTATAAAAAAATTATACAGCTTTAACAGTTTGGCCTGTTTTGAGGAGGATCCTGGCCTAAGCCATTTGTAGGGATGTTAATGGCATGCCAAATCAGTGGAAAGATTCCTTGAAAAATGTGAAGAAATGAAGATTAACTTGTCTTCTTGGGAATATGCAGCAGGTCAAATAACTGCTTGTTCTTGTAGCAAGGAAGGTGACAGCTGGAGACAACCAAGAATGGAAAGTCTTAAATCAAGGGCAAAGCAGGCCCTTGAGAAAGAAGAACTGCCCTGCTGAGCTAGGGATATGACTTCCAGGAAAGTGGCAGCAATAACGCTCACTGAAAGCCTTTAATATAATGTTTCAGTTGTTGTGGTTTGGATGGGTAGCTGTGGCTCACTGAACAAAAAGTGGTGTTGTACAAATGTGCAGGAGCCCTTTCCAGCTGTATTAGCAAACACTGGTGGTGGTGGTAGGTGCTGGAATTTGAGATGTGCAGAGTGATTTATAAAAGGATGTACCATAGAGTCATTAATCTATTACCTAAATGTGCTGCCTGCCAGGCTGTGAGAGCTGTTGACATTTGTGCCTTCTGGGTAGTGTCACTGTTACGTGTCAAGTTGGGGCTGAGGGTAGGAAGTGCCGTGGAGCTTTTCCCAAAGTGTTTTGTGACAGTGCCCATTGAGAAAGTGTGTTCCTGCAGGGTGGTGTGGGCCTGGCACTGCTGTGTCCTGGGACAGTGTCCTGCTCCTGCAGCTCAGCTCTGTAGCGTGCAAGGACTCACACTTAACAGAGGAAAACAGACAAAGCTTGGAGTGATATTTCAGGGCATGGAAGTCTCCCTCTTCCCTTCACTGTTGTCCTTTCCCTGTAGGGAAGGGGCTCTGCCTTCCTCCATAGCGTGGGCCAGCCTTACCACCTGCCACTCCAGTTTCTTGCCTGTCTCAGTAACTGGGAGCTATGCTCATCTCTCATCTCCTGGGCCAGTCAGTGCCTTCGTGCGGGAAATAATCACTGTGATTTCTGTTGATTAGTTTGGGCATAATCGAGCCTCCAGTTTCTCAGCTCTTGCTGACCTGGGCTGTGGTTTCATGGTTACAGCCAAACTCCATCTTTCATCAGTGGCTTGTTATGCCTCCTCTAGTTCCTCATCCCCAGCTACAAGTTCCTGCTTCCTCTGTGCTTGTGTGTGGAGGATCAACTCTGCTCTCTGAGACAGGAGAAACCCTATTTTCTAGGTGAAGCTTTAAAGGACAGCAAATGCAGCATTTTACCTGTGGTAATGGGACCTTGGAGCCTGGCACTAGTCACTGTTCTGACAGTGTAACTATTAAATATTTATTTATGTAGTGAAAACAAAAAGCAGAGATAACCAGGTATTCTTTGTAGGGCAGGAACTTGGAAATCTACGATAGAAAATCATGGCACCCAGCTAGTTGGACTCTCCCTTCTAAACGGAGGGGTGTGATTGCAGCTGGGAAATTTACCCTTAACTCACACCACACAGTATCTTCATACCAGGAATGGTTTTTTCTAACTGTAGAAATTGCTCAGTACTGCACTTTGTCAGACACAAACTTTAACTCTGTTCTTAGATTAGTTTGCACTTTGAATTAGTTTTTTAAATTTTGAAGAATAACTTTGGATTATTTTATCCTACAATACACACAAAGCAAGTCTTTGTGTTTGATGCAAAATGTAAATTTAATTCCTGAGCACTACCCAGCACTTCTGTTGATGTTTCTTGTTACAAATCTTCTAAGTCATGGTTCCTGTTGGGAATCTTCTGCTGAAACAGTTTTGGCATCTGGTGCTTGGTCACAATCACTGTGATTGTTACCAGCTGTCTGATACAGTCACTGGTTTTGAATTTTTTCTTCTAAGTCCTTCTGGCAGGTTTCCCTATTAGTTTTCAGTGCTACTTTAACTATTTCCAAAATGTTTGTTACAGAAAGTGCAGAGAAAATTGAAGGTTTTGTTGTTTGGTTTGTTCCTAATAACAAAGTTGCTCTACGTACAGTAACAGAGAAGAACTGGCCTTGGCCTTACTTTGTAACAAAGGCATGCATTCCTTATCACCAGAATCCATCTTGATGATGGAAATGATCTCGGTGTATCTCCTCAGTCCAAGTCTGGCTTTGAAAGTATAATTAGAGATGAGTGACCTCTGTGGTAGTGCTCACGAAAAATTTTGTAATGTATTTGACCACTGAATATTAAGCAGAATATTCATCCCAGGAAAAAGACGTTGAATATTAATCCCAATCTTTGTTTTGCCATTTCTGTAAAAATAAAACTATTTTTTCCATTTTGCATTGCAGTAGAAAGCAGATGGAAATTTCAACAGCTGAGAAAATATACTCTGTATAGTATTCATTCCATACTTTTAAAATGAAAAATATTACTTATGAGTAAAAATGCACATGAAATAAACATGGTGCAACTCAAATTCTAACAAGGATAAAGCATTGGACAAATTGTTAGCATCTGATGCAGAATATAGCTCGCAGGGACTTGTCTGATGGTCAGGCTTAATTTATCTCAGGTGACATCTGTTAATCCTTGTTAACACTCTACACCAGCAGTTTGAACCAGAGTGAAGAGCTGTTGTGATAGCTGAGCAGTGAAATGGGAGTTTTGGCAGCCCTTTGCAGTTTTGGCCTTACAGATAATTTCCTAAAGTCTTGAATAAAATGCCAGCATAGTTTCCATCTATTTGATACATGTGGAAGGAGAAAAATCATTTAACTATTTGGCCATAATACTGCTCCCCTCTTACAATTCACATGCTCCCAGGTATATTACTCTCAGTCCATATCTAGGTGGATTTGGACCTTTAAACGCCCAGGTGCACCGTGCTGACCTTCCTCATGCACATTACGTCTGCCCTGCTGTCGCTCCACGTAGCGAGAGGAACAGCTTATCAAATCAGCTATTCCTGCTGAGCATGAGTCAGCTGTGACCTTCCCTGGCTCTCTCCACTCTGTTCGTTACCACTCCGAGCACTGATACTCAAGCCAAAAGCTAAGTCTGATAAGCAGAGAAGATTTTTCATCATGTGCATTTTATTCTGGAGCTTCAGATTACACAAAAAGCTTGCCAGGCTATCAGGAACTTGCCAGAACTGCTGGGCTCGTGCTCTATCACTGCTGACTCTGCACCTCCAGTCTCAGGAGGAGCTGGTAAGGGCCACATTGATGGGCAGGATTGGGAAGTTCCCAAAAACACTGAACAGCTTCAGGAGATGCTGGTGATATTTCAGTAGGTGGCACAATTTCTTGTGACTCACAGCTAAGGACCCCACAAGGTGTTTAAGGTATTAATTGTGTTACTTTACTGATAGCTTGCAATAATTCATAGCATTGTTCAGAAACATCAGATTTATCAAACTTTCTCTGAATTTCGAATGAGTTGCTCTCTACTTGTTCCAATAAACCAGATCCTTCTATTAGAGTCCATATTCTGCTCCTCTGACTCTTTTCTGGCACTGAACACAGAGATCACCTTTGGATCAGGGTGTGTTGGTTACCTTTGTGTGAGTTTAGAGAGATGTGGATGAAAGGTGCCAGACAGTGACTTTATTAGAGACAGGATATGTCCAAAGGTGCTCCCGCACTTCCCTTCAGGAATATGGAATCTTATCCTCTAAAGTCACTGTGCTCTAGAGCACTGCACAATCAGTAAAACATGAGATGTTTGTGAAAATACCAGTGTGTTTAAAAGTTGCAGCTGATTTTTTTTTTCCTCTTTCTACTACTTTTTAGTAGTCAAGCAAAATTCCTGTTAAATGCTCTATTAAAAAAAAGTTTTGGATCATTCTGTTATCATCTGGCCTCTGGTCATTTAGGTTCTGTGTAGTTGCTTTAGGAGAGGTAACCACTTCCTTTGCATTTTGTTTTGGGGGAAAAGAAAAGGAAACAAGTAAACCAAAACTTGATTTTGTTTGAAGCTTAAACAGAAGTACAGTGACATTTGTGACAGTTTTATTTTTAAAATTCTTTATGAAGTTACAAGACCTGTAATCAGAGTATTTAACAGAAGAAGGTTTTGGGGATTTTTTTAGTTTCATTCCATAAAGCCTTACAGAAGCAGTGAGATACTTTCCCTTTGGTGACCTTGCCATAGAATTGCTGGTTTGCTGTTTCAACTATCCTACTCGAATTTCTTTATAAATGCTCTGCTATTTGACTTCCTATCTATTTACTGCTTTGGTTAAATTTCTGCTGTACCAAAATCCTGGTTTAGTCTAAAACAAAAAGTCTATAAAAAATAAAATGTACTGCAAATTATTGTCATTTACAGAAGGCTTTTACATCTTTATAGTTGTGACCATGGACTTCCTGCAAAAACCTGTCATCAAAGTGCTTTTATGCATATATTTTATGAACCTTGCATGGACTTCGGTTGAGCTGTGTTTCATAAATGAACTGAAAGCATAAAAATGGATTCTTAGTGTTGTTCCCAGCAGACTCCTGTCTTCTCTGCTGGGAAGAGCATGAAGTGCAGTTAGAAATAGCAGAAGTCATCTCTGAAGTGTAAGCAAAGATGGAGGAGTGTATTTAGCTTAATAAAACTGCAGTTGAGCAATTGGTCTAATCACTTGAAAAAAAATAAGGCTGAAAAATATGTGTTCCTCAAATTCAGCAAGAATTCTCCAGGGCTTTGCTTTGAAAGTTAGCAAAAAATACAGCCATAAATGGATACATTTATTAGTGTATTTTTTCCAAGAAAAAGAAATAGGAGTGAAAAAGATGGAAAAGTAAGAAGATGCAGACTTTCTAAGCTTGAGGTGACCAGTTAAAACCCATCCAAATTTAATAGTGGCAAAAAGGCGTGATGAACAAAACCATTGACAGAATAACAATTGATGTAACTGAGAATGAATTACCCTCTTTGCTGAACTAAACATAGCAGCCTCGAATGTAGAGAAGCCCTGTGTTCAGGCTGGCTAAACACTATTATTGTGTTATATTTATGTCTATTAACTCATGCATGTATACATGATAATTTCATAATATATTTTTGGTATTTTTAGACTATCATGCATTCACAGTAGTGCTTGTGAATTTAAGCAGTTAAAAACTAGTTTAGGTGCTGTTAGGTTTTATTTTAGCTTCCTTTCAAGTCGTGTATTCTTGTGCAGGAACACCTAGTGAATAAAATATGAATGATTATAATTGCACTTCTAGTGATATATAGAGACATGAAATGAATTTTTATCCTTACCCCATATAATGTTATTTCATTTTCCAGTAGCATTATCTGTATTTTACAGACTTTGGGAAATTAGGTACAGAAGGACCAAGGTGTTATTTTTCATCAAGTGTGTAGGAACCTAATTACTGTTAAAATCAGTGGGAGGCTGCCTAAAATCCCTTCCAAATCTGTTCCTAAGTAAATTGTCCTGGCTCATATAGGGAGTTGTGTCACCTCTTGACTGGCAGAATGCCGGAGCACTGTCCTTTGCCAGGTTCATGTATTTTTCAAAGAACTTGTTGAAAACATATTTCAGTGTAAAGCATATCTGTCAATGTGTTCACATATATCATGTCTTTTCTGGGAATTTCAAGTTTTAACAAGTGCATCATTATCATCATCATATATTTTTGAATTCTTTAATGAATGAAATGAAGTTGAATATGAACAGGACATAAAGAAGTAGACTGAACATGCTGGAAGGGAACATATGTTTGGTATTTGGGGAAGAAATGGTTTGCTCTTCTCAAATGACAGAATCGGCTTCCTGACTTCTCCCCCCTCGGGCCTGAGAGAGCCTGACTGGAGTTAGGTAACCTGTACTGTCATCTCAGTACTTTGTTTACATATTTTCAGTGTTTTGAGAAGAGCTCCTGAGCCATGCAGTGTTTCAGGAACATCGGAGGAAGACTGGAATAAACCTATACCTGTGCAAGCAGTTGCTTAAGGGCTGTCTTTATTCTAAGGGTCTGGAGCAGCAGCAGTGCTGGGCACTGGGGTGTTCCAGACTGGCAGCTGCACTGCTCTTGCCCTCAAGTAACATTCTGCCCTAGAGCATTACCCTCCAGAACCTGTATTAAAAGGAAGCTTTGACAAAGAGCAAGAAGTTGTCCTGTTATTCCAGATTGTCCAGCTTCTCTCTTCCCACATCTTTTCCGCATCCTCTCCTGAAGCGCACGATGATTAAATGAGCTGAACTTGTGCTCCTCTAAAGCATGCTTCTGAAAATAGACTCCAAAACCACCCACTAATATTGTCTTTGTGTTCTTATTCACTGACAAACCTCCTACATGACAGTAGCAATGCAAATGATAGGTTGTGTTCATTGCTGGCATAAATTCCATCATTAATGGTGGACAGATTTGATGTTGTACCTAATTATATTATAACTGACAGGATGCAGCTGCTATTGTTCATACTCGTGAGCTGTTTCCACAATTGAGGACAGCCTCTGCTCAGTGTGTGACAAGGCTGTTGTACAGCTGTCCAAAATATTTCTGGAAGGGAACAAATGTAACTTCTTAGAAAAAATCAATTTAAAAAACTAGGAATTGTAGTATCATTAAGTTTGGAAAAGACTTCAAAGCTCAATGTCAAAGCCATGTGCAGCCAGTTTCTCCAGGAGAATGCTGTGGGGGACAGTGTCAGAGGCTTTACTGAGGTCCAGGTAGGCTCTATCCAGAAGTGTCAGCCTCTGAGCTTATCCTGTGTGTGTTGTAAATACTGCTGTTCAGGATCCAATTCATCTTCATTTCAGTGATGTACTAAAACCCATGAATTCTGGCAAGGTCTTTTGGCTGAAATTTGGAAATCTGAGCTGTTTCAAGTCTAAGGTCAGGTACAAATGCCCCATGTGAAATTATCTAAATGGCTTAATTTCTCAGTACCATCAGCTTAGGTATCAGGGAGACATACTTTCCTTTCTTCTGATTTTTTCCTGGCCTAGGTCAAAAGTTTTGGAAGCTGACACTTTGATTCTTATGGTCTGAATGCAGATGCATGAGGAGACACAAATACACTGTTGTCTTGGTCCTGACCTGACAATCTCTGTAGCTGACAAGAAATCCAAAGTGTCTGACTGTGACTGTCGGTGAGGCATCCACTTGTTTCATAGCTGAATGGGCCTCCACGAGCTCTTCATTGGTAATTGCACTGTAACTGTCTTAAATGTCCCAGGCTAAGAAATTGTGCATTTGTGTTACTTCCTGTGGCATGCAGCCTCTTCTCCTCAGTCACAAACTGTCCCAGTAAAGACTTGTCTGCAAAAGCCTGTTTTTAAGGGAGATAGGAAATGGCCTGAAGGCTGGGACAGAACAGGAGCAGTGTATGTTGGTGGCCACACGTGCAGGGGAGCAATAGTAGACTACAAGGGAATTGGTACTGTGATAGGTGTAGTCTGGGACAATTACTGATGCAAAAGGAGAAGACAGGAATTCCTATGCTGTGTCATTATTATTTTGTAAGCTTTTGCGTAAACAGAAATGTACTCAATCCACAGTATCACTGCAATTTCTAAATGCAGAAGTGACTGTGTTCCCATCATCAGTGCTCATAAAAACATATTTTCTCCTGAACTTTGACAAAATTTGTCCCCAGAGAGAATTCAAGGAAACAAGCACAGGAACATTAATACCATGTTTCTTCAGAAAGTCTGGACCAAGCAAGATGGATGTCTTGCAAAATATGATCAAACAAGAAAACTATGAAACCCATGATGTTTTACACAAGCAGCTCTCAGCACTACAAAGCAAACTCTTTTAGCAGAATGTTTAAGGCAAGTTTGGGGATTTTGTAGTGGGAATTTCTCTAGGGTTTGGAGGTAATGATAAAAACAGAAGAAATATGAATCGATTAATGCATGTGACCAATGGCCACAGTCTCTATTCCATTTGTGAATGATTATTCCTAAAGGGATAAGTACACTTGTCCCATCCGTTCCTGCCTCTCTCCTGAGAAGGGTTTAGGATGTGTATGAAAATGAAAACATAAAAGAAGTACGTCAGGCTGCCTGGCATTTGTTTGAACTCTTTAAAGGGAGAGGTTGCCTCTGCTATAGGGTGTGAGCCTTTGAGAGCACTTGAGCACCAAGTGACAGCCTTAATTTTTAATTTCTTTGCCTTTGTATGTTTAAGACAGACTCCAATCAGATGTGTGTGTTGATGAAGCACTAAGTACAGCATCTAATGAGGTGCTGAATGTAATTGCTGTGTATGCTGCATAATTTAAATACCAACTGTACTTGTATTTCTCATTTACCAAGCCAGTGAATGATATAATAATATTGAAAACAATAGCAGCTCAGTGCTTATACAGTGTACTCATGGCAGGGGATGCACTTACCGAGTTTGTGATTCTTACAAAGAGATCCTGTCTGATAAAATCACAGTAGCTAAGGGTTAAGGTTACCTGTAAGGTGAGTGTTTTCCTTCCAAGTCTGGACATAATGCCCTGAATAAGGGAGTATCTGATACTAAATGTGTTCTGGGACTGGAGATCTGCCATTTCCTAGGAGATAAGGCGGGAATTTTGCAGTTGGACTACATTAGGAGCCACAGTGAGGAAAATTTTATTAGCAATTTGCAAGTACATGCTTTTTAACCTTAACGCAGCCACTGTACTATTTGGTACAGTGGGAAATTCTTTGTCCTTAAGGTGCAGTGAGAAACCTGCACTTACTCTAGTGATATTTACAGCTAAATTATCCAACAAATGCATAAATATGAATAATTTTTTTTATTTGAAAATTGGTTGCTGGAGGCCAGTTTTGCATTTCCAAAGAGTTATCATTCCTTTGAGTTCTTCTCTAGGGGTTATTCTTAAGACAAATATTTTAATGTGTGTGTGTCCTTTCAGAACACCCGTTCAGAACACCCAGTGGTGTGTTGCAGACTTGAATGCCTTAAGCATTACCGAGTGAAGGAGTGGTAACTTGAACCTTTTGAGGCAGATCTTATTCATTTAAACATGAACTGCTTTTTAGAGATTGTAACTCCCTTTAGTCAGACGTTGTTTTGTTTTGCTAAATTTCAGACACAGTAGGAGGTTACCTTGTTATGCTCTACTGCCTTTGACTGCAGAGTCCTGACAGTCCTCACTCTTGTACCAAGAAGAAGCTTAGTAGTGCTCAGCAGTGCTGCTCGGGGCTTGCAGGATCAGGCTTTGTATAGGACTGGCTTCTTTGGGAAGCGGTGATTATATGAAAGCCTTAAGAGCATTTTTGTTATCTCCTTGTCCTCGCAGTGGCCAGTTTGCTATAGTGAAGAAATGTCGAGAGAAAAGCACGGGTGTGGAATACGCTGCCAAGTTCATCAAGAAGCGCCAGAGCCGGGCCAGCCGGCGCGGGGTGAGCCGGGAGGAGATCGAGCGGGAGGTCAGCATCCTGCAGCAGATCCTGCACGCCAACATCGTCAAGCTGCACGACGTCTATGAGAACAAGACAGACGTGGTCCTCATCCTGGAGCTGTGAGTAAGGGCACTTCACTCCAGGGATGGCTGAGGTGAATAGAAACCAGAGAGCACTGCAGAGGCTGCCAGAGCACAGGGGCACTGATAAATGGAGCTGTTGCATTCTCAGGCTTCACAAATCTTGGCAGGAGCACTGAGGGAGGTTGGTGGTAAACAGGCCCCCCAGTTCATCCATGTGCCCTGGGGATACAGGTGCACCTGAACATCAGCTGAGGTCATTTGGTACTGAGCCAGGGAGACTTGTCAACTTGAAAACAGTTTACTAACAGAGGGATTACCTCATGTCTGCCTAGCGCTGCCCTGACACGAACCTTGGAGGAAGTATAAATGGCCACTGAAAGCTCATTTCATTTTCCTTCCTGCTTTCATCTCTTTCAATACATGTGAGGCCATCGAGCCTTTTCCAAAATTTGCAGCCATTTTCACTACTCCCATATTTTCCTCATTTAGATCAGCTAGGGGAAAAGAGGGGAGGAGGGCAAGGGAAGAGGGTTTTTTAATCCCTAGGCATTGGCTATTGAGGATGAATAGCAGCAGGATGGGAATGAAGAAAAGCTGTTTACTCTTGTGCCACCATGTGAGGGGGGCAAACCCCTATCATTTAGGTCCTGCTGACAAGTGAACCTCCTCACCCCTACATGCAAAATGATGCAATTTTTCGGTGTGTATGGAGCAGGAAATACAGTCACCGTGGTGGAAGTTAGGTAGACCATATATTCCCTCGGACACCAGCCTGGACCTCGTGTGTGGAATCCTGGCAACAAGGCTTTTATCCCTGAAGGAGCTTTCTAGGGATGATGGCCAGCATTTAGGCCAGGGAGCATTCCTGGAGATTACTGTGACTGCTGGAAGATAGCATATGAGTGATGGTGAGCATCTGTTGCCTCTGACGTATGTGTCTATGGCCAAATGTTGGTCTTGGTAGCCAAGCTCTGGAAGACAGGGAAGGACCTTGCTCTTTCTCACTGGTGACTACTTTGGGCTAAAGCAACCTGCCATTTCATTACCTTCTGCTTTTTCCTGTCCTCGTGTGGCCTGACACATTTTATGTGTCCTGTTGTCAGGCTGTAACATATTGCAGTTTGTAGAAGTCTGCATGCAACAGAGTTCTGACCTGATTAAGGCCTCTGCATTCAGCTGCTGTATACAAATTAAGGATAATGATAATTGCTAATAAAGATAATTAAATTCTCTCTGTAAATAGATAGTCTCTTCCCCTCTGATACCCTGCTCTCAGAGTCTCATATTCCCTGCTGTTTATCAAAGTAAGTGTTACAGCACCTGGCCAACCAATCTTATGGTAATCTACAGTGGACTTCAGCTTCAAAAGAATGGCCTCAGTATTGCTGGTAATTGAAGAAGCTGCCCTGGTGTTTAAAAAAGGATTTGCCTGAAATGTTGACCATCTCCCATACTCACAGTGCTGGCACAGGCAAGACTACCTCCTCTTTTCAGAGGGGTCAGTTCCGCAGGTGCTGGCTCTCCTGTTCAAGAGCAGTGCCAGGTCCACTGCTGTGAAGTGCAGTTTGGCAGGTACACAGTTTCTCCTTCCTTCTGCACGTTGTCCAGGGACTTGCTCCCCACAGCTTTCTGTGACTTTGTTGTTCCCTGCCTCCTGGGCCCTGCCTGGAGCCTGCTTTGCCCAAACAGAAGCAGCCTGGAGGCAGGTTGGATTGACACACCAGTGTCGCCTCTACAGGTAAGTGTCAGGATTGTGTACACAAAACAGCTCTGTCCAAGAAGTAAGGCAGCGTTGTTTGCCTTTTGTTGGACTTCAAATGAAAAGTAAAGGTATCATTTGCTTGCTTCCTTGCCATGATATTAGGTGACATGGTAAAATGGAAAGAGATGGAACCAGAGGAAGGAATTCTTCTGTAACGGTTGAGAAACGAGCGTTTGCAGGTGGTGATTTAGAAAACAAGCCTCCCTGGATGTTCAAATGTAGCTTGATGCAGTTATGAGTGTTTTACTGCAAAGGAATTAGTGTTGAAGTGTGGGGTTTTTTTCTGGGATTCCATAATGGCTGGCTTTTGGAATTGCTAAATCTCTTCTGCTTGAGGGTTTCTCTGAATTCAGGTGTATAACTTGGATAAGAATGATCTTGCAATGAACTGCTTACCACTCTCTAGGTACAATTTACTGAAGCCTGGTTTTAAAGCCTAAGTCTTTGTTAGTGAGAAATCATCACATCTCTTCTACTGAATTTTCCTTTAAATTACTCTTTTAAGAGTAATTTAATGTGTTAGGTTATACCTCAAGAGACTGGAGATTAATATACTGTTTTTCATGTATGCCCATCTCTGATCTTTAGACAATGAAGTGCTCGTGTGGTTATTGTAGAAGGGAGTCTTTTGCTGTTAGAGTAACAGACAGACTTCAAGCTCTCTGAATCTTTTTTTTTGTTTCCTGTTTTATTTTTGTGTTGTATTTTATGTTGTATTCTGTAGCTTGGAAAGCCCCCTCCCTAGCCTCATTCAAGGTTAGTGTGAACTAGAGACAAGTGGGAAAATACATCAAGGAGCTCTCAAGTAAATTTCCTGTGATCCTTGTTCTCGCAGGCCGCAGTTTCTTCAGTCGTGCCTTGGGCACAGCTGGTTGCCCAGGATGTTGGTGAGGTTGCCACTGGGCCAAACTCCCTGGTGTGCCCTGAGCAGCTGACCCAGCTGGTTTAAGTGCCCGCTCTCAGAGGCAGCAAGAGAATGAGAATTAAGTAGCTCCAGTCTGGGCAGCTGAACTATTTTCTGGCATTGCTTTGTGTAGCAAAGGAGGTTGCTCTGAAGGGAGTTGCCGGTCTCCTCCAAGCAGGAAGCTATCCTCAAACATCCTTAGCAGAGCAGAACGGCTCTTCTGAAGTGGCTCAGCTTGTGAGCTCTCTTGAAGTGGAAGCTGCTTCTGCAGGACCAGAGACTGGGCTACCTGGGCCGTCATCTGGCCTCAGAGAGATTAAAGAGTCTACCTTAAGAAACAACCACCAAGGAGATTTTACAGGGTAAAAGAGGAAGAGAGAGCAGTGTGCCTACATGGTTAAATTCCAGAAAAGTACCAGAACCTCCCCCAGTCCAGCTGGCTTCCTGATGACCGGATGGAGTGTCTGCCAGAGGTGATTGCTTAAGTGCACTCTGAATAGAAATCATTAAATAAATGGGACTCGCCTGCTCACTGTACACAGATTTCACCAAGAGACTACCAAGTTTTTCTTACAGATTTCTTTACTGGTTTGTCACAGTAGGCTGTGGTAATTGTAAAACTACTGAACCAAGGCCTCTAAACCTACTACAATATGGAAAGGAGACAGTGTTCCCTGTCTCCTGAAATGCACAGGATACAACAAAACCTGTCCAGAAAGGCTGATGGTAGTGCTGAGACCCTTGGTAGGTGTCACCTAAAAAAGAAAATCAAGAGACCAAGTAATAGTCTCACAGATTGAATAACTGAAATTAATAGGAAAGAGAAGGTGGCAGCCAAAGACAGCAGTTGCAACATATTTCCGGGTCATTTAAGCTTATTTTTGTTTGCCAGCCATCTAGTTGTAACAATTAAAGCATCAAGTGACTTCTGCCTAGGTGAAATGAGGTAACTTCTGCCCAGGTGAAGAGTCCTGCCTCACATTGCTTAGAAAAGTTTCTGACTATGTGAGACGTGTGGAAAAAATATCCAGTAATCAATGGGCAAGTCACTACGCCCTGTGTACGTGTCTGGATCGACACGGCACGTTGTCACCCACAGGAACAGCAGGGGAAGCTGAGACACAAACCCAGTGTCTCTGTGGCTTTTGACATGCTGTTCTTGCTTGCAGTGCACTTGTCCCTGCAGGTTTTGCAGCTGTTGGCAATAGCTTCCTCCGAAAGAGGCAGAGTAGGGAATCACCATGTTGTCACCACCAGTGTTGTGTAGGAGCCTGGGATCAGAGGAGTGATTCCCCAAAGGCCTCTGGAGCACCCGGTGTGGTCTGACTTGTCTGTGACTCACAGCACCTGAGGAACTCAAAGCGTTTGGACCTGCCAGTGCTTTGACAGGTAGTTCATCGGGCAGCAGGGCCAAGAGCTTCTTTTCCAAAATGACTGTAGGGTCTCCCAGGTCCTTTGCTTGCACTCTGAGCACAGGTGGGTGGTGCACCAGCACCCAGGAGTGACAGCTGTTTTGTGGGTGCCCCCAACAGCGAATCTGAATGGGAATAAAACAATAATATTAATGACAGTGTGAACTGGCAACAATAAATGTAAACATAATTGTGAATAACAGCTGCAAACAATGCCTAATTCAGTATTTAGGTCATCTTGTTTCAGATAAACAGAAAAATAGCACTGGAACTCTCAGGACAGGCACAGAAATGAAAATAAAAGTCTTAGGTACTAATAAGGATGGAATGTATTTCAGTTTTGGTGTGAAAACTCATAGTAACTAAGAGTACTTCTTTGATTTGGGAAAACTGGGTTTGGTACCTTCAAGCCTTCTACAATCTGCTGTCTTCTTAAAAAATTCAGCACCAAGTAAATGCTTTCCTGTTACTTATGTCGGGCAAGAATCCTATTAGAACAGGGTCATGGCTGTTCTGGAAAGAAAAGAGATTCTGTTAGCACATTTTACTGCCTCAGGTTCTGATGGCAACTGCTAAGAGAAGTAATTCCTTAGCAGTTGTTGACTCTTACAACTTGTTCATACAAAATGAAAATGTTGAAAAATAGCAGCTGAAGTGGTTAAGTCAACCTTCTGAAATAGGTACGTATCTGGGGATCCAGCAAACAACGTAACTTGGTTTGATCCTTTGTGATCCTTGCGGCATCAATGGAACAGCCAGTCCTTAACTTACAGGGAAGAGGGCTGAAGCCAAAAGGTAGTTTGGGCACACCTGGGACCGGAACACAAAACTCATAGTTGTCTGCAGGAGTAGCCTTTTTCTAACCGTATTGAGGTTCTTCACTGCTCTAGTTTTCTGTGCTTACACTGATTTTATGGATTGCAGTGCAGGAGATAAGGAGATGTTTTCTGGTGTGTTTTGCAGGGTTTCTGGAGGAGAACTTTTTGACTTCCTGGCACAGAAGGAGTCTTTGAGTGAAGAGGAAGCAACCAGGTTCATTAAGCAGATTTTGGATGGTGTGAATTACCTTCACTCTAAGAAAATTGCTCACTTTGATTTAAAGGTAAAGGTGCTGATTTAGACTTTGGCTGATCTCTAGCTGCTAATTTTGATATTTAATACCAGTAATGTCAGGTGGTCAATGAAGATGTTGCAAGAATTGCAAGATAGAAATCAGAAAGCATAAGTAAAGAATCGTTTCACTGATAGTGTCTATCAAATGACCTAATATACGTTCACTTAATCACTCTCCTGGGTTTTAAAGGACTGGGTGTGAAGTTTGGCAAGTGTTAAATTAGACATGTATTTTTAAGCAGTGATCTGATTAGATAGAGGACGGTTCATCATTATCTCATCACTTGACAGAGCTCCATTGGCTGCAGTGGAGCTACAGTGGTTTACACCACCTAAGGAATAAAACAATCCTCCAGGAGGTAGTGACAGTGACTTTTTGCCATTTCAGTCTGTTCTGTCTGCTCTAAAGAAGCTTCCATTATGTATCTGTGGTGAACATATATGCCCTAGATCCAGGGAAGAAAAACAGACTTGTTACCCTGAGGCTGAAACGTGCTTGGTCCAATGACTATGACAATAAATTATTCATTTGCTCTGTTTCCCAGAGCAGCTCTGGCTGAGAGTACGTGTTAGCAGGAGCACCTTCCACGTTAGGATCTGCTGTGGAAAGGCCAGGCAGCTGCCAGCAGAGAATCAGACTCTCTCACTGCTGCTCTTGAACTTATGATTAAGTTATGACAGATTAATGCATTAAAGCTCATCATGGGAGATAAACTGAACCCATAGTTTACTCTGAAACCTGGGAATTCGGGCCATGGTAGGGAGTAGCTAAGGCTGAGAAATTTAGTTGAAGAAAGAAGTTTATGAAATATGTTATATCTGGTAAAAAAGTAAAGTCTGTGGTTGAACATGTTAGTTTTGATTTCACAGTTCAAGCTTCAGCTTTTTCTTACAATGTTATGAGGAATGCCACATGTTCTTGTAATAGCTTGCTATCATATATGATCTAGGACCTCTGATCCCAACTCTTCCCTTTTTCTGGACTGTTCAGCTGGTAAATCCTGGATCTTTCCTGGCCTTGTTGCAGCTGTGAATTTAGTCTAATAGAAAAGATAACTTTTCTTTCCCTGAATAGGTTCAGCATTTAACGAAACATCTTCCATTGGCTTACAATACAGTATAGAGTCAACTGGGCAGATAATGTGAAGTGTAAATTCCAAGAACAGATCAGTAAAATTGCTGTCAGCAAAAATATTGAGCTATGCAGCTCTCACTCAGGGTCGGGTAGTGGCATTTTGTCTGCACCAAATACCCACTTCAGCTGCCTGCTACCTTTATCAAAAGAACTGTAAATGGTTAAGCACAGGTATGTGTTTCTTGTTCTATGGCGTTGTATATGTAAAGGAAAAAAAAGCACTTGAAAACGCTGTTACTTTCCAAGATATTAATATTTTATTAACATAGATCTACCTTTTGTTATTTTTAGCCTGAAAACATTATGCTTCTAGACAAGAATATCCCTATTCCGCACATCAAACTCATTGACTTTGGCCTGGCTCACAAAATAGAAGATGGAGTTGAATTTAAAAACATATTTGGAACTCCGGAATTCGTAGGTGAGTGACATGTTCCTTTGTCTTGTATTGCAAATTCCAGAAGAAGTTGAGACAACTTGTCAAAGTTAAAAACTGAAGGATAGAAGTAGTTTTAATCTTATTTCTATCAAGGTCACTTAAATCTAGAGGTTTATTTTGTTGTTCTGGAATAGGCAAACGTGCTTTCTGTAAACTAGATGTGCTACTCCTGTGAGGCTAGGCTGCTGCCAAATAAATATTTAGAGATGTAAATTCAGGATTGAGATTGTGAAACTCTGCAAATACAAATTATAATCTTTTTACTTGTTGCCTGGGGTAAGTAGATCTCTGCACTGTGGTACGTGAGTCACAATTACGTGGGTATCTCTGTCATCGCTTTCTAAGTAAAACTGCTTCACGCTGCACACCTGCTGAGCGCTCTCATCTTCCCTTACCTTTTTCCATGTGGTTCTCTTTTTGTTCCTCACTGGTCATAATTCTAATCTGTCTTGCTTGGATTTTAGGTTAATCCTACTCCTTTCTACTAGTTTCTATTTTGGGGTTTGTTTGGGGAGTGGGTGGAGAATTGTAATTAATATTCCAGTTAAACACAGCTGTCACAGATCATTTTTTTCAACTTATTTCACCCTTGCTCTTTTCTCTTGCATGCAGTCTTGTATGGGGATGTTTTCCAATGAGGAAATGTTTCTTATAAGAGATAATAGAGTTTGACATGGATAGCAATGTAGTCTGGCAAGTAATTTCAATCTCTTGCTCAAGGGCTCTTTCTGACTGGCCTTTGCAACTTGCTATAATGGCACCAGTTAAAAAACGAAACAAAAGCTCATGCTTAGGGGCAGCAGCCTTCTTAGGAGGTGAAATAATTTGTTATTTGTTGTAATTTGCACTATAATTACTATATAATGTCTGCTTTACCCGTATTCTTGAGTTGCATTATGCTCCAAGTTACAAAATCTCTTCTGAACAGCTGTGAACTTGAACTCCTATTTGGGCTACAAAATTATAAACAATGTATTCTGTAGCTAACTTTCCCCTCTCCCCCTTTCTCCCTCTTGGTAATTCTGCCTGCTACTACAGCCTGGTAAAAATTTGTTGCCTCAGTTGCTGATGTTTGATTAAATGTTTCTTACAGCTCCAGAGATCGTAAACTACGAACCACTTGGACTAGCTGCAGACATGTGGTAAGTTTTGTACTGTGTTTGTACTTTTTTTTCCAGGTTACTCTACAGTTACTTTTTTCTGGTTTGCTCTTCATAGAATCCACTGCACTGCAACAAATTAAAAAAAAACAAAACAAAAAACCTTAAATACTATTTATTATGTTAATGGCTCTTTGTTCTATCATTCCATTTTTATACATTCTTTTTAATTAAAAGATAAGCATTTAATTTCTTCAAAGTTACATTGAAAAACTGGAGTGATGGCAGTTGCAGAGTTAACTGTTTGCCACTGTCCATGCAGAGGAGCACTCTTAGAAGGAAACATGTTCCTGCAGAGCTTGTGACAGCTTTATTTATAAGAGCACTTCATGCAGAGGAGACCTGCGTACTAATGTTGTCTGCTGGGAAGGCAGGCAAAAGAGGTCACCCCAAATAAAACATCCTTGCTTCTGTTCCTTTGTGTTCCATATATGCACTGTAGTAAGTACCCACTGAGTAGAAATACACAGAGACTTCAAATATCCACATTACTTGATGTTATATGTAAAATTATTTTTTTCCCTGAAACCCCATTCTGTAAGAGATGTTAGCAGTTATCTAAAGCCACAATGGCTCTCCTGCCTCTATTGCAGCTACTGTTGACTTTTGTGTATTCTGCATATTAAGAAGAATATTGGTCATGTAGAACCCCTGAAATTAATGTATTTTGTTTTTTAGGAGCATAGGAGTCATCACCTACATACTGTGAGTACAACAGATTCACTCCTGTAGAAATGTTCCTAAATCTCTGTTGCTCTAGAGCAGAACAGTTCTTCCCTTCAATCATTTAGGGGCCTGCACACATGGGGGTTTGCCTAAAGGACAGGGGTTATCCTGCAGCCTTTTCAAATTAAAATAAGGGGTAAAAGATGAGGGGCATTCTGAGCAGAAGAAAAACAAATGTCCCTGGCATCACTGGGCATTTCTGCTTCTCATGGGATCTCATCAGTTCCAAATGGTAGAGGATGGAAAAGCCAAGTGTATTAATTGCTCCTGAAATGACTCTGAGCTACCGGTGTGAGAGCATACAAACAGAAAGTGTAACAGTGCCATTTACGAGTTGGGTTATTTCAGGTGAAAACAGGGAAGCTTTTATTTGCTTGTAAAGGCAGCAGTCTAGATTATTAAGCATAAATAACGTCACCCATTTCAAAAAGGTGAATTTAAGCTGAAAGAGGAGCAGAGAAGGTGACCCTGGGAACTGAGAATTCAACTTACAGGAGAAAAAAAGGGTTTGTTAAAGCTAGTAGAGCAAAGGCTGGTTGGGGATATCATTATAGTCAGTAAGCATGAAGGGAAAAATAGATCACAGAATATTTTTTAGATATAGATACTCTTTAGAAGAAAAGTATGTCAACTGGTGATGAATAAATAAAAGGAGGGAATTATGACATGCTCAGGCTCTCAAAGAAATGAGTTTCTGTGGGCATCTAGGGACAAGCAGTCAAGAGTTTTAAGATGGAGCTTGACAATTTGGGGAACTGCTTGTGTGACAATGGATGCCTGGAACAGAGGAACAGCACTCCTTGCTTTTCCTCTCATTTGACATGAGACTTACAGGAGTGGTCAGTCATCCTTGATCCTAACTGCTTCCATTGAAATCAAGCTCCTGTGACTCCTGGGGAGCAGGAAGTCCATACTGTATGCTGGGAATGTCTCACCCTGGGCTTCAGCTGCTCCCTATGATAATCAGAGGAATAACTTGCTGCCGAACTTGAAGAAGGTGGACTCTTGTAGATGGATTTGCACTACACAGCTCAGGGGTCAGGACAAGTACAGAGGCTTGAAGGGGAAAGATTGTCTTTTCAGTGTGCAAAATAAATCTTGGCCTTTATACAAGGGTTAGACCCCAAAAACTGTAAAAGAGAGGTATGGTCTGAGGAATCAGATTCAGTGCAACAAATTCCCTTCTTTCCTGCAGTGCAAAGAAAAGTTTGGGGTATTGGTTGAGCCCAAGCTCAGGTAAAGGGGTTTAAAATACTGTCCAGACCCTTGTTTTTTATCAGCACTCAGGTCTCCACTGACACACCTGTACTTGCCAGGACATTAAACTGCGTAAATTTGTAAAATGGGTGTTCCTATTTGATGAGAGGAAAACTTAAGAGTTGAGGTTGAGCAGATGGGAATACTTAGCATGTGATTAGTGATGCACAGAGCCAGCTGCTCTTCAGGTCTCCTGTTGCACGGAGGGGTCTGTGCTGGGCAGAGTAACAGAGCAGTTTCTGAACTGCATCCAGCACAGGAGATCTGTTTTACCTGCTTGGCTACTAGTGATTGCTGTGGTCATTAAGGTAGAAAAATGTCTCCCTACAAATGATCAGGAAAAAAGAGCACACTTTTTATGGTGGGAGGGATCAGCTTGCCTGATAGGCTATGGACTAGAAATTTGCATGCCTTCAACTCGTATTGCCTCTTAATTTTAAAGCTTTTTGCTCAGAAGTGTTCTGAATAAGTGGGGTGAGTCTATGATACAGCCTACTTTGGCAAACGTGGCAGCAATCAAATGGATGTCATAATCAGGTGTAGAGATCAAAATGCATCCAAGTCCTCAATTCAGTAACTCTGGAGTGATTCAGTGGGCTGTAAGGGCAAAGCCTTTATTACTGATGTCTGCTGGTACATGTTTACAGGCACTGAGTCAGGATATGACAAAAGCTATTTGCATTGGCTATTAGGATTTGAGAATCCACCCAATTCACAGATTTCAAAACTGAGTCCCAAAGAGAAAAAAAAATCAGAGAATAGAGCACTGTTGATTTTGGCTTCCAACAAAGGGCCAGAAGATGGAATTACAGCTGCTTCATGGCATAATTTGGGGAAAGGGAAAAGAAACCAAGGCCCTAGGGCAGGTTTCCAAACTTCAGTTTTGGAACAAAGCCCATGGTCTGTGGAGAGGTACCTGCTTGTAGCCTTCTTTGTGGCCAGCAGAAATGGAACCAAGGCTTAAGAGGAAGTATGTAAAACCCCTTAGGCATTGAGACTGACTGTGGTATATGGGATGAAATTTACTGCATCAAAGACAACTGGAGGACCTCACTCATGCTGTCTTGCTGTGTCAGATGCTTTGGTGGTGTTGTATGACTGTAGAGGGGGAGGAAGCAGTTTATGCACTCAAGTGTTTATTCTGTGGATAAAACCACGTGTGGTAGCTGGGGATTGGGCTGAAAGGTTTGGGTGGTCCCATATAACTTTCTGCTTATCCCCCAATATTCCCAGTTAACCTGGTAGCGGCAATACAGACAGGGTCTGTTGAGAGTGGGATTGTGTAAGCAAATGGTTTAGTATTTAAAACCTCAGTTTAGTTCTCTGGAGTTTGCTGCAGTCCTGTTTTGAGCTTGCTGCATCCTGAAACTATGTTATCAAAGCTGGACATAATAGATAAGCACAATAATAGCCCAGAAGATTATAAAAAGGGGCGAGATCAATTTCCTTGGTATAAATAACATTTCCTGTAAACCAGGCTTTTGCAAGTCAGCATCCCTTTGTGCTGGGGGAGGAGGAGCCTGGAGGAAAGGCAGGGCAGGAGGGCTCTGGGATGACTCTGTTCTGACACGAGTTTTATGGAGCAGAGGTACAGAGTCATCAAACATAAAGGTCGACAGTCACAGCTGAGAGACAGGCAAAGCAGGAGGAAAGCTTTTTCTTAAGGAAAGGTTGCGAAATGGTATTTTATTATGATGCTGTCTCCTTTATATCCTTGCAGCTGGAGCAGGGTGCCACAGAATGAAATTTTGTGTTTTTCAGAAACAGTTGGATTTTATTGCAGCCAAAGCCCTTTCGCTTGTGGATTCCTTTTACTGAGCAGCATGGCTCTACCTCCCCAGTGGAGTTGGTCCCTAGGCAAGGCCACATGCCTGGCTTCTCATCACACATCGTGTTTTGCTTCCAGCTGAGAAAGGTCTCTTGGTTGAGCCCACTGTGCAGGGAACCCATCAGTAGCTTTGCAGAGAGAAAAGAAGTAGGGGCAGAGCTTTTCCTAGCTGAAGAAAATCTGTAGAAACACTGCTTTATCTGCTTGAAGGTTATAGAAGCTTCAGCCTGGTAGTCTTTGTGGGTTCAGAGGGATAGAGGCTCTCCTCAGCTGAAATTTTTTCTAGTTTGATTAGCAATGACTTAAATGAGACACTCAGGAGAGGAGAATCTGTGCGTTTCTCTCTGTGTGCATGCATTAGTGCTGCACTAGAGACTTTCAAGGCAAGTGTGGCTCATAACCACAGCTGTAGTGAGCCAGAGCCGGCTCTGTTTTTTCCCACATGACAGAGCTGCTTCAACACAAGAGCCACAAAAGTCCTAAGAGTATATTCCACGGCCACTGTAATTTCATTAGGGGACTTCTGCTGTTTGTTTTCCCAACTGATTCTTCTTTCTGGCTTATCTAGGCTTAGTGGTGCATCACCTTTCCTTGGAGAAACTAAACAAGAAACACTTGCCAACATCACAGCTGTGAACTATGATTTTGATGAAGAATTTTTCAGCAATACCAGTGACCTGGCAAAAGATTTTATTCAGAAACTACTGGTGAAAGATACACGGTAAGCAAATATTCAGAAAGACCCATTTGTATCTGAAATAAACCTGGTGAAATGTGGCTTGACAAGTGAAAAAGCTTTTCTTGCAGGATGTATTGCCATTCAAGAGCAAGACAGGAGAATGCTGCTGCGCCCCTAGTTAATCACTGCACCCAGAAACCCTGAGGAGAGGAACCAAATCTCCTCAGCTAAATGCCATGTTCAGGACTGAATTCTCACCTGAGTCAAGGTGGCACAATAGGGTGTAGCTGAAAGGCTGAAAATGGTGTGCAGAATCTTGAGTTCAGGTTAACTACCACTCCACTACTTCAGTCTCTTTTGAACTCTTGCAAGGAGGTGGTATCATCCCAGAATATGCCCCCGCTGGTGCAACACCAGATAATTACTACATGTGCTGATATGGAGTTGTTCTAAGTCTCTGTGTCTGTGGCAGTCTCCTGGAGTTTGTGTGACAGCTACGCAGATCTTTGTTCCCAGGTTACAGGAACCACAGTCTTTTCTTTTAGTTTTTCTTGCTTTTAATAAAATGCACACAGAAGTAGCATCTCCTTCCCTGTAACCTTCTTTGTCCTGGAGGAAAGTCAGACCATTGTGGTTCCTTCTAATGGCTTCAGCAGGGGAGAAAATAGCTATGAGAGGGAAAGAGCTGTTCAGTCAAGATTTCTGCAAATCATAAGGCCTCAGTGTGGGGTAGAGTAGGTGTTTGACGAGAGTTTTGCACAGGTCTAGCAGCTCCAAGGAGAAGTCAGTGATGTTGGTATTTGCTCCATGTACGGACATGGTGCCTGTGCAATGCTGTGTTTCTGTCTTTGATTCTCGGTGCTCTTAACGTGCTGTTCACCAAACTGCTACAATGCAGAAAGAAGTTAGGTTTGATCCACTTTGATTAGGTTTGAAGTATTCCTCTCAGAAATGTTGCTTTCAGGAAACAATACCACGTTCCAAAGGACAGCTTTGGTATAATTAGAGTTGATTACCTCTAATATAATTACTGTTGATTCAGACACAGTCGTATCAAAGGTGTAGAGCAAGACTGTATTTTCTAAGCATGTCGGATGAACAAAACACAGGAATGTTGTATTACTTTTTATGGAAGGGTGCACAACAGTACAGGTAGATTTTGATGAAGAATTAAAGTTGTATGGAGTAAGGACAGTTACCTACTGAAGTTTAGAACTAAACTGCACACAAGCAGTGTGCCTCAGGGAGAAACATAACCCTGAAATTTGAGTGTTTGTCCTGGAATGATCTTGATAAATGCTTCATAGGAAGCCCGGGAGAAGTGTGGGTCAATGGACTTGTGTACCAAGTATTTTTTGTTCAAGTCTTTGGGGTTTTTTTGTGTTGTTTTTTAGGAAGCGGCTTACGATTCAGGAAGCTCTTTCTCATCCATGGATAACGGTAAGACTGAATAAAGAAACAGATCTTGGTTTTTTCCACGAGCAAAGCAGAGATCATATTCTCACTCTTACTGGTGTGTTAAATGGCAAACTGCCCCCTCTGTACTTCGTGACGCTGGGTGACTCAAAGAGATGTACTGGGAGGAAATTGGTTGGGTCTGACCAAATCCTTGGATTTCTGCAAATTACTTCTTTTATTATCCTAACTTGCAAAAAGAGAGTAACAAAGCTGTGATGTTTATTGCACATTACAGTATCCCATATTGGATTGGGCTTTGCATTTTTTCATTCTTCCCTGTTTGCATGGGCATATACTGTGTGTTGGCTTTAGTGCTTTCTTGAATTGAAAGTTGACTGCAATCAATATGGAAAGTATAATTTCTCTCAAGAGAGAACTTCTGTACAACGTGTTCTGGTTTGCTTACATTTGTGTGTCTGTATGTATTTTTTCATCATAAACATTGCTTGCTTATGTGGATAAGTCTCTTACTGAAAATACATTTAGCTAGGCTCAGCATGACTAATGAGGATTTTTGAAATTCAGTTTTTGCTTTGCATTGCACAAAACATTAATTGGAGTGGTTTTAGGGTTGTTGTTTTTCCTTGTACAAATATTGGTAGTTTTGGCACTGTTAACTGCTAAAAATTAGCATGAAAATAAGTTGCAGCCATGTTATTTGCACTTATCACATTGGAATGAACGCACATCACTTGTCACATTCAGTTCTGGGTTAGTGTGTTTGCTGTTTGTTTCTTTTAATCAAATGCATGAACGAAAATCTGTGTGAGCAAAGAATCTTCCAGCATTGTGGAAGCCCAGGCTGCATCGTTTGTGTAGAGCTTTTGAGTTGCTGCAGTCTTGTAAACGTTCAGTAATTTTGGTTCCTCTGTCTGACGACTCACCAGCTGAAAGATGAAACCAAAGTCCAGGAGAACAAGAAGGTTGAGAACACGCAGCTGAAGACGAAACGCCTGAGGGAGTACACCATAAAGTGCCATTCGAGCATGCCCCCCAATAACACCTACATCAACTTCGAGCGCTTTGCCCGCGTTGTAGAGGACATTTCCCGTATGGAGCAGGGTTGCAGCACCTTGGCTGCATCCCACAATTCCTTGCAGGAGGACATGGATGCTCTGCTTTCCATTTATAATGAGAAAGAAGCTTGGTATAAAGAAGAGAGTGAAAGTGTGAGGCACAAGCTGTCCCAGCTGAAGTACGAATACCGCAAAATGGAGTCCCTGAAAAGACATTTGCACGATGATATCAAGGCTGTCGGCGCCGGTCTCGCAGGCATATCCGGGAAGTACGCTGAGCTGCAGAGCCAGTATGAATCCCTCAGACAGGAACTTTCTGAGGAACTCAAGTGGATACAGGATTTAATGAGCAGTTTTCAACTGGAAAATGAAGCCTATGTGAATGGAAACTTTGACTCTGTTTTCAGCAAAGATATTAATGAATCACTAATGGAGCTGTTAAAGAGATCTTGCTGTGAAGAATTCCCTGCCGGGTTGAATCTTGATGTGACAGAATCCCATCAGTAACGCTGAGATCAGGCTAGGTGCACGGTTTGCTGCTTGTTTCAATGTACATCAGTTTAAAAAGGTTCCAGTGCATAGATTCTACACAAAAATATGACCTAGAATTAAAGTAGAAGTTCTGATGTATTGCACAAGGTGCTGACCAAAGCCATAATCTGCCAGTGGTTTGTACTGTTGAAGCTGGTTTTTTTATCCCATGTTCAGTGTCTGAACTTTCAGGAACAAGATTATCACAGTGGTATGGACACATCTAACACCAAAGCCTTTGCTATTGCCTATATTTTACTCTGCATCCTGTATTACAGTTCCTAAAGATTACTAGGTAAATAATGTGGAATAAAGAATAGGTCAGTCTGTACTTACTAGAAACTGGGTCCCTGGAAACTAATAAAAATCCCCTTATAGCATCTTTGGTTGGCTTAAGGAAACAGTTGTGTAGCCCTGCTGCAGGCAGTTCTATACACCTTATGAGAGAAATATTTGCAAAGGTTAAATCTGTCCTGTAAAATAAAGCAAACGGTGTAATAATTTAACATTTAGCTAGTACTGTGGAAATTCTCTGTGAAATGGCTGCCAATGAAGAATGTTAGGATTAGTGTTTAGGCCAGTTGTGCAGGGTGAACTCTTTTACCACCAAAGGTAAGCTGAATTTTAAACTAAAGGATTAACCAACAGCTGAGTTTCCTGTCCTATACCAAAGAAATCCTATTCAAAAGACACCACTGGGAACTTGTACTGATCAAATGACTGTGTAATTTTACAGTGCAAATGGCAATTTGTGACTAAGTGATAACATAGTCCTCTGGTTTGTTTTCTACAGTGAAGAAGATTACAAAGCTACAACTAACTTAATCTATGGTGTGGCATTTGAGACTAGTGTTCTTGCTATAAAGATTTTTTTTCCTTAGGTTTTAAAAAGTAAAAGAAAAGTTGACCCAACCTTGAATCATGCCCTGCTGTCTTGTATTTCAAAGTCATTTGGTTATACTGTATTAATATGCACAGATGTACCAATCTTGTTTTTGAACACAATAAATAGTTATTTATGCAGGATGCAGTTGTTCCCTGATGGTTAGTGACTGAAAAAGATGCCAGGTTTCTGTGGGCATTTGCTGCAAGGTGACTGTTGTGCAACTACAAGAATCAGTGAGATAATAGCTCAAGTCCAGCTAGAGTGAATCTTTACATATATATTAGAGTATATCTTTCACTGCCCCTCCTCCCTCCTCCTTTTGCAGAGGAGTTAATGACCTAAATAAATTGAATTGTTGTTCCTAACGTGATTAAGAATAATGTTTCCTACTTTGAGATAAAAAGATAAAAGCATACTCTCATCCAATTTGTGCAGAGTACACTGGACCCATTACTGCCATATCCTCACAAAGATGTGCAGAGGCTGATGCAAATTCAGAGTTGTGAAAACAGTTGTTCACTTGGGCTATTGTTGCTCCCATCATTGTACTTGAAGGAGGATGGAAACTGGATGTGCTCTCTGTGGCATTGTTCTTGGCACAATATGTGAAATTTTCAAAAGCTTCAAAGTAGTGTAGATAGCCAGGATGTGATTCTGGCAAGCTGGCGTCGATGGCTGGGGAGAATTGGGCTCTACTGTGACAAAGAATGTTGAGAATTTTGCATGTGTCCATTTTTTATTTTCTCAGAATGCTTTTGCAGGTTCCTTTGAGCTGGAAGACCCATTAAAAACTGTCCAGGGGAACTGGAACACAGGGTTTTATTGTGAGGGGGAGAGCTCTAATTCCTGAGATGTAACTTAAAGCCTAGTGAGAGTTAGAATTTGCAGAAAACACTCTCGAGAAAGAGAGTCTGCCTCCCGTTAGCCATCATCTCAGATTCTTTGTTCATATAGAGTTTCTTTATGGACAAATGCACTGCCACGATGAGAAGGAGCATTAAATGAGGCCACCTTGTTCCCGAGCATGTTTGGGTGAGGGTAATGTTGTTGTGACTCGGTCTTTGAGGCTAATCACACACTGCTTTTGAGAAGAGATCCTGATGATTGAGAGAGTGGCAAGGTCACAGGGTTGCAGGGTACTTAAAATGGAGAGGTGGTTATTAGCAGTCTGCAGTAAAGTGAGTTATTTAGAGTCGGTGATGGTTCTGCTGCTGAAAGGGCACTGGGAAATTTTTCATAATGATTGTACAGCTGACATTTAGCCAGTGACATTTTTTCCACTTCCAATTGATTTCTGCTCGCCTGTTGCACCATGCTGGCTGTTGGAAGCGTGAGGAAATTATATTTAATGCTTAACTGTTCCAGTTCTGTTGAATGCAAATGGTGTGTACATCTAAATGAGAAGGAGGCCCAGCTGATAGCTTGGCTCCTTGAACTGCTGCTGAGATACCTGCAAAAATGCTAAACCTACAGCATTTGATGAGAAAAGTGAATTTGTTGCCTCAAACAAATTATTTTGCTGAAAAGGATGTTTAAATTCTCATGGATGAGTTTATTCTCCTTTGGTACTCTTGCTGCTTCAGGTGCATGGCTTGGTTGCGTTCCAGTCCAGTTCAGTACAAATAGTTCTGTGTTATCCACCTCCTGCATATGCAGATCAGAACGGCTGGAATGGTTGTCACTCCATAATCTTTGAAGGGCTGATTCCTGGCCTTTCTCTTTTCACTCTTGCCTGATGTGGTTTTGAACCATTTTTTCTCTCAATCTGTCAGATTTGGTTTTATGGTTTATGCAAATTTTGATGTGCTTTTGGAATGGAAATGTGCTTCATTTTCAGAAGGACTGTGTCAGGATTTGTGGAACATCTGTTCCTTAACACCAGGCTGACATCCAAAATGCTGGGTGCACGTCTGAATTCTGACCTGTATTCTTTTTTGTTCCTATTTTTCCATAGTCGGATATTGCGATGATTTTATTGCCAGGGTGTCAGTGCCTTATGGACTCATACTCTGGCTATGGTTAAAGGACAAAGCTGGAGTTTTTTCAGGTATCATGTACCCTTGTCACTAGTACTACATGACAGCTCCCTTTGTCCCATTTTATTACAGTGGTGTCATCCAGAGAAAAGGGAGATGGGGCAGGTGTGCACTGAGAAGCACCTTAGCAACTTTACAGAGTGAAAGCATAGCCTTAGCACCCTCTAGTTTTAGGGTTTTATTTGAGATCAAAAGGCTCCTGTCTAGGTCCAGAGTGGGCTAGATTTAATTCTTTTTCTTCTGCTTTTACCTGTATGAATCTGCAGCTTCCCCAGCATTCTTTCAGCCAGCTCCAGTGCACATCGGGTATCTTGCATATTTTATGTACCAAAGGGAGCCGAACAATAAAATTGCTCTTTTATCTTCCAGCCCATGGACAAGCAACAGGCTTTGGTTCGGAAATCATCTGTTGTTAACATGGAAAACTTCAAAAGGCAATACGCTAGAAGGCGATGGAAGGTATGACAAGCCTTTAATCCTTCTCACATATGGCTGATGGGATCAGAGGGCGAGATAGAGCTTGAATGTAAAATTGTAATAGGCAGTAAAATAATAAAATGTGTTTGGATATGTCTGCACTGGGTGTGTGTGGTCAAACTGTTTTTCCTCCCTCCCTCCACAGCTTTCGTACCGTATCGTCTCGTTGTGCAACCACTTATCGCGTTCGCTGGTGAAGAAGGTCCTAATACAAGATGAGAGTTCGGTAGGTACATTCCTTACATGGGAAGAAGAGAAGAACCAGTTTTACTGTGCAATCATTTCTGCTGTCCTCACAGGACAGCAGTGGCTTGGAGTGGGAAACCAGATGGGGCCACGGCATCATTTGTGTCTTTAGTGCTGCTGTATGTTCTGTTACTGTGACAGGAATCTTGTGCAGGGGGAGCCAGTGACTTGATCGACCTTCTAGGGGCTAACCACATTTATTGTGTAAAGGAGCAGCAAGGAGCCTGCAGATGACGTTTGGATCCCGTGGCAGTGACCATGGGGTGTGCCTGAGATCCGAGCAGGTGCAGGGGAGTTCACTGCTCTTGTGCCCAGCTCTGTGATGGAGGGTGGGGGACCCCGGCACTGCCTGTGACCTTCTGGAGAGAAACTGTGAGGGCTCTATTAGCTCTACTCTTCTCAATAGATGATACTGATAATATTAGAACAGCATGTTTAAGAGCATGGTATCTCATTTACATGACAGAGACTTTATGGCCTTTCTATTTCAGAGAAACTGTGAAAGTGACAGTGAGGATCTTTCACAAAGAAAAGTCCCTCTTCAGAGGAGAAGCAGCATATCATAATGAGAAGAGAATTCCAGGGGCAGGAGACAGGAAACTTTCCTCCTTGCTGAAGCAAGCAGCCCTGGCAGCAGGCTTGGACTTCTTGTCTGAGTCCTTGGTATGATGATGCTTCTTGCTTCTCAAACTACACCAACAGCTGGATGATGGTCTTAAATGCCTACTGAGCATTTTAGTAAACTGGGAGTTGAGATTCCCAGGGAAATGCTACAGCACAAGCACCAGCTGGAGTGCTTTTATATGTTGAGTGTTTCTGTGATACTTCAATCTATTTGTGATGTCAACTGCACTCAGGGTGTAGGGTTTCTACTGATATTCTTTTACTGCAGAATAATTCACATTCCACACAGTGGTTAAGACTGTGTGCATTATTATTTCAGTCAGGGAAATTGCTAGTGAGTCTTAAGGAATTTTTAATGCAATTTTTATATTTGTTAATAGCATAAATATTTGATAGAAGATATCTGACAGGTTTTGTTAGCTGTGTGCAGTACTCTGTTATTGCTGTCACTGAAGAGAAAATCGCAATGCCATTACATATCATAACCTTGATTTTGTGAACCTGGCAGTAAGCAGTTCTGAAATGCAACAAGAACTGTGCTCTGGCCATTGGCTCTGGCTGAGGACTAGCACAACTCCCATTGGCAGTGTGAGTACAACTGACTGTGGCACTGAGGTAGGCCAAGGCAATTTTTGGATGAGAAAGAGAAAAAAATTCTGTCGTGATTTACATGCACCCAAATCCAACATTTTCACAGAATGATGACAGGATGCCTCACCAAAAAAAGGGCATTTAAAAACCTAAGGCATGTGAAGAAATAGTCTTTATTAGACTTTGTTATTGTTGTCAATATTATTTATTGTCAGCAAATTGGAGACTCGTTAACACCTCTTTGTATAGGTGCTATTTACATGTAACCCAGACTGCAGACATCTGTATTTTATTCAGGGGGTTGTATCCAAAATTGAGGAAATAAGCACTTTGATATTGATGTAACATCTTTGCACAGGGAAGTTGCATCATTTTAACTATATTATTTTCTAAGCCAGTATTGTTCAATTGATACCAAAAAATGTGCATAGACGAGGGTATTTTTTCATTGAATGTATTTGCTGTTAGAAAATTCCTATTTATTTTGCCATTTAATAAATTAAAAATCAGAAAGCAAGTCTATTAGAAACAACTATAGATGGATGAGGAGACTGGTTTTGTTTGGCTTTACACTTGTCACCTCTAGGCTGAGGTTTTAGAGCAGAAGGTATGAACTGGTGTTGAAAACTAGTATCAGCTTAATTTTGATGGCTTCCAGTTTCTAAGAAATAAAAATATGCTATGTTTATTTGTAACTTTGTATCCTTGCTGAGTTGGAGACTAAAATGCAGTTGATAAGAAATTATTTCTGTGAAAGGAAGGACATGTATGAGAAGCTTTGGAAGAGAGAGGCAGAAAGTAGGATTTGATGGAAGAAACATAAAATGAAGGAGGGAGTGGGAGGGAAAAAGCAGTGGAAAGGAATGAGAATGAGAGAGACGTGGAGGTGATCCTGGACTGGGAAAGTTGCAGGAAATGAAAGAGAATGTGGATATATGAATTGTGGAAGCTGGAGAGTGAATGTTTCTGCAAATATGGCACTGCATTTTTATACTATTTATTTAATTTCTTTTTATTTCATATCTTGCGCTGCCATAGCCTGTGACATGCCTGGTCAAAGGATAAGGTGCAGGGCATGGGCTTCTCTTCATATTCAATTAAAAGGCGTATTTCTGAAATTTCAGTTTCGTTCTTGAGACAGACTGCTCAAAAAGTGTGGTAGTAATGTATGTATTAAGAGGGAGCAGTAACAGGGAAACCTGAGGTTTCAGTGTATCCTGATTTCAGCTGGAATAGAGTTAATTTTCTCCGTAGTAGCTGGTACAGCGCTGTGGTTTAGATTCATTATGAGAATAATGTTGTTGATAATATGCTGATGTTTTAGTTATTGCTAAGTAGTGTTATCCAAAGTCAGGACTTTTCAGTTTCCCATGCTCTGCCAGCGAGGAGGTGCACAAAAAGCTGGGAGGAACCATAGCCAGGGACAGCTGACCCAAAATGGTCAAAGGGATATTCCAGCCCATGGAATGTCATGCTCAGTATGTAAAGTGGGGTGAGTTGGCTGGGAGCCACAGGTCACTGCTCAGGGATGGGCTGGGCATTGGGCAGTGGGTGGCGAGCAGTTGTGTTGTGCATCACTTGTCTTTTCTGGGTTTTATTCCTCTCTTTTCCATTCCATTATTATTAATCATTATTATAATATTTTGCTTTAGTTCCATTACAAAACTGTTCTTATCTCAAAGTAACCCTTGAGGTTTGCTTTTCAGTTCTCCTCCCCACCAGGGCCAGGGGAAGGTGAGCGAGGAGGGGCTGTGTGGGGCCTGGTTGCCAACTGGGGTTAAACCATGGCAGTGTCCAGAGGGAATCTTTCATAAATAGAACACTAAAAAGATATATTTGGATAAAAAGCCGCCCAGCTTACCTACCAAATTTTACTTGCTGCTTTCCCAAGGATATGGAAAACCAAATAAACTCCAAGCCAGTGGTATTTATCTGAATTTCTGGACTTTAAAAAGACCTTTAGTTTCCAAATTTGAGATTGTGGGATGTGTATGTAAATTACACTTCTGAAAATTAAGCCCTGGTTAAAATAGGTGTTAAATTGTGGGATCAGGATTGTGCTCTCATGGAGATGGAGTCAATCTCATGTTAAATCCTAGCAACTACTGAGAAATATGGGACACAACAGAAAGGCAGACAGAGGAGTGCAAGGCCGTGTGAAGCTCTGGCTTATTAATTCTACCTTTCTAAAGATGTAAGGTGGTGTTTTAACAAAGACATTACAGACAGCTCACAGTGTTCAGTCCTCAGTCATCTTTTGCCCAGGTGAGCTGAGGCCAGGCCTTTCTCTCTGGCACTCAGTCACTCCACGTGGCTCCCGAGCAGTTTCATTGCACACAAAACCACAACACGCAGCACTCGTGTCCAGCCAAACCATTCCCTGACTGTTCCAGGTAGGAGCACACTGGGAGTGTGGAATCTCTTATTCTCTGGACTAATGTTTGTGATTCATTAGGAAGTTTTACAGTGTTTTCCCAGCTGTGGTGTTCTCTGTGTTGATCGCCCTGTCTGTTCCGTGAGGTGAAAGCTCAGCCCACTCAGGGAGGCACAGCGTAATTGTGCTGCTTCCAGCACTGGCAGGAGGACACCTGCTCCGTGCAGGGCTTGGTCTAATACTTCACCGTTGGTGGGTTTTGAACAACAACCTACAGGTTCTTTTCATTAAGGGGCAAAAAAACCCAAAAGGCATGGAAGGAAAGGGAACATTAAAAGAATTTGTGTTAGAGAATTTGCTTTGCTGGAAGAGAAAAATCTGTTTTCTGTGTATTATTCTGTGTTTTGCAGTAGGGAACCTGGAGAGAAATGAAGTGATAGTCCGGGAAAAAAAGGAAAAAACACAACAAAAACCCCCACAAAAACCCACAAGTATTTTTATTAAAGCATGGCTATTTGGCTATTTTTATTCTTATTTTAGTGGTGATGTTTTTTAATCTACCTATATTTTTATTAAGAGAAACAGTGATTTTTAAATTTTTTTAAGTTTTATTTTGTGTGTGTGTGTGTGCCTGAAAATAGTACAGACTGTCAAAAATAGCAAAGATATTTGTTATTCTGATTTGCTAATAAAATTTTGCAAAGCAGGACGGGTGTGTGTCTGTGTTTCCACGCGCGCGGGCCCGAGCCCGGGGAGCGGGGCCTGAAGCGAGGCCCCTCAGCCGCAGCTGTGGAGCCCCTGAGGGCGGGAAGCGGCAGCGCCTCAGGGCAGCGGGAGGGAGCGGGCCCGGGCCGGCGGCACCGGGCTGGGTTTGTGCCGTCCGTGCCCCTCAGTGACGGCCCGCTGGGGGTGAGGGTGGGTTCATCGGGGCGCAGGTGGCAGGAGGGCCGCTCTGGGGCTGCGGAGGAGCCGCCGCCGTGGCACCGGCTCGCCTTGTGGCCCGAGAGGGCTCGTAGGGGTGCTGAGACAAGGCTTGATGGGCCTGATGGACCGTGCTTCCCCCTCAGGACCGAGGTCCCCACGGCGCAGCCTGGTGTCCCGCACCCTTGGCAGCGAGGTAAGCCCGGCGACTGCCGACCCCAGCAGCTCTGCTATTGCTGCCCTCACCTCTGGTCTGTGCTGTCTTACTCCATTTACTTTTGCTTGCTCCTTTTTTCTTCTAATGATAGGTATTGTTCCTATCCACTGTTGTATGTAAATCAAGAAGCTGTGTGGGTAGGTAAAAGGAGGTATATATTTAACAATGTTCAGTTGAGAAAGAACTTGGAGGCATTTCTTTTCCCTCTCTCATTTCTATGTGATCACTGTAACTGGCTGACATTCTCTGTATTTCTCACTTAAATGTCTACTCTGTTTTCACATAAACTTCAAACTTTAACAACTTCAGTGCTCAGGTGGTAGGTAATATGTAATTTTCAGCATGTGTGTTTCAGTGAGAGGAGTTAAAGAGGGTCAGGTGCACCTTGTTGCTGGGCAGGGCTGGCAGGGAACCATCACCTGGAAGTGATCACGAGCCTGATGAAGTGCTGCTACAGCAAACCTCATCCAGCTGGGGCACGAAGCGTTGGAGGCTTGCGGGGGATGGCCAGAGCTGTACCCCAGCTGGAATGACCAGGTGTGTTGCTGAGGCTCGGAGGCGGAGGTTTGGCCGCGAGGCAGAGCCCCTGACGAGCCGAGAACGTGAAGGTTTCAGATGGACGAGAAGTTAAGGTCTTTGTCACAGTGAGTAACTTTGCTAAGGGAAGGGTGGATTGAGGAGGAGCCTTGGGGAGCCCTGATGGAGTGGAGAATGGGCTTTGGCTGTGTGAGAAGATGGGAAGGAATGGCTGACCTGGCTGTGGGGCTGAGGCTGGTGTGTGCACAGGGGTCTGTGACCGTGCACAGTGTACCCCGTATCAGAAACATGGGTGATTCAGGAGCCTGAGCACGGACCTACGGCTCTGCCTGCAACTCCTTGTGCCAGAGCCTGCTCAAGTGTCTCCTCACAGTGTCACTGCTGGTGTAGGTTGCTGTTATTTTTGAGGGGTAGGTGCAGAGACTGTCACTGAGCATTAGCTTTTTATAGCAGTTTGCTACAGCTTGTGACCATCCATTTCAGAGGTGTAACATTTTCCTGTTTTGCTTGGAACTGTGCTCAGTCACAGCCTTTTTAGGGTGGGATGTATCTGCTCAACAGAAAAGCTAAGAAAAATAGTGTCACATCAGTATTTCCTAAAATATGTTTTTTTCCCCAAGGATGAACCTCATGAGCTACATACAATGCTTTGTTAAAAATAATTGTTTGAAGTATCTTGTGTGTGTGTAAATTGTCTTAATATAACAATTATTTGGTAAGAAAAAAAGCTTTTTGGTAGTTCAGTTACCTTTTAAATCTTTTTACTCCATATACATAAAATATGCTGTAATGTATTGGTATGAAACTTGAATTTATTTAGATTTAATGTTTTGAAGCATGGAAAAGCCTTTCTAATTTTTAGCTTAGAGCCTCTCATTCTGTTAAAAAAGGACAGGAAATGCTAAATTAGATTTAGTCCTAGCCATGCAATTCAAGTAAGAGAAAACAACATAAGGATGGAGTTTTGGTCTTGGTGCTGAGCCTTAGTCTTGTTTTAAAAGCTGCAGCATATGAAGTTAAGTCCTCAAAAGTCTGCAACAAGTGAAGTCCGGTTTTGAAATGTGAATGACTCAAAGCCCCTGATCACGTAAAGCTGGGAATATGTAATGCTACTTTGTCATCTGGAGTGCTCCATTTCCCTGCATCTACACCTAGATCAAAGCAGGAAGAAAGGCTTTTCTCAGTCTGGCACAGGAGCACTCTGTAAGCCAGTGGTAGTGGAAGTCAGTACTTAAATATGCAGTGTCCCCTGTCTGTGCTTCTATTTATACTCCTACGAGCAAATCAACGAATTAGAGATTCCGAATCCTTTCCTGGAGTTTGGTTATTCTGCCAGAAAGAAATCCTACAGGAGTCTGTAGGACATCTGGAATGACATAAAGTAGGCAGCTGTGTAGTTGAAGTAGATCCACAGCCAGTTAGTGGGGGCAGCTCAGTTACCAAACATGGAGTGTCATGCAAGGGGTCAGAAGTTGTCTCTGTTGGTTAAGAGACTTGTGACTTGTGGCCCAAGGTTGTGCTATAATGCAAATACTGACCTACATTTGGGTTTTTGTTTTTTGGGGGTTTTTTAATCCTTAAGACTGAATTCGTAGAGCTATTCCATTTGACATGCACAATGTTGGAAAAAATAAAATGTACAGGAGAACATATGATCTTCCACAGTTATTAATGCAGAGTCACTATAATGCTATTGTAAATGGAACCACGGTAGATGAAATGACTGATCAGTTAGCAGAGCAAACTGTATAAAATTACTAGTTTTGGGCTTTCTAGAGCATGTAAGACAATTTATGACTTTCTTGAGGAGTATATCCTGGTGTTACTGATGGAGAGGTAAAAATGGTCATGTATGTGGAGCTGCAAGGACCTCAGCTTTTGCTGTAATTGGTAAATACAGATTTTTTCAGACTGCAGTTAGAGGAAGCTGGGTAATGCTGCTTACAGGAGGGACAGCTGTGTTTTCTGCACACAGAGATGTCTCAGAGTTGCACACAGTGAAGCTGAACCAGTTCTGTCCTTCAGAAGCCTCTTGCTCTCTGGAGCAGAAGCCGCTCGTTTCCTTCCTGTAGTTTCTCTTTGCAGTTAGCTGTAACAGCTACATTCCAGAAGTGATTTCCGGGGTCTCAGTGCTCGGAGCCACTGGATGTCACCTTGTTTTGCTCTGAAAGCTGAGGCCATTTAGTCTGCAATGGTGTGTGCTTCTAAGGCATTTGAGCTGAAATACAGAAATGGTCCTTGTGTGCCTTGTGGCTACCAGAGGTCCCACCCCTTCTCAGCTGAGAGCTCTCAACACCGGGGTAGTGACGAGTGCTCACTCCCTGTGCTCTGAGCAACCTCCAAGTGCAGCGAGTGAGAGAGAAACAGTAGCAGCTTTTGTAGCTGTGTTGAATGAAGGACTTGGCCATTCCTACAGGAGGAGCTCAGTGCCTGATTCCAGCTGACGGTTCAGGGCTGCCCCCAGAGGTAGACACTCTCCCACAGTCCAGTACAGCACTGAAGGAAAGAAGCCTTGATGAGGAGTTAGGCTTCAGGTATGCAGTTTTATTCTGTGAGTCATCTAGGGTCCATTAATAATTATAGAAATGTTTTTCTGTCATGTGTAGAATGATCTGAGGGCTATGACGAGGTGCTGAAAAGCACTTGAAAAGCTTTTTAAAAAATTTTTTTAATGGTGTGGAAAAGCAGCTGCAGCTATTTAGCTTAACCTGGTGTAGTAAGTCCTGCTCTTCAGTGTCTTTTTTGTAGGGATTGAACGCACTTCAGAGGGCAGGCAGTTTGTTGGATATGCTAATTAATAATTGTAGAGTTGCACCAAGGGTTTTGAACATTGGCACATATCAAAGTTGCTGTTTTTAGTGGAAGAGTTCTTAGAACCTCCCAAACGTGGGTGGGATGCACCTGAGGTGGCACAGACTGCATATTGTAGCACAGACTAAGTGCTCGAGATAGCCTTATCAGTGAGATCCATATGTTCATAAGGAACATCTGCCAGCTTTCACTTTTCATAAAGTACTGTGGAAAAAACTGATGCAGTTTTCATGAAAATGAAATGTTTGATTTTTGCCGAAAGGTTTGAGTTTTGATAAGTGCCGAGGAGGCAGAAAACGTAAGTTCAATGCGTATGTTCTACTTAGGAATGTATGGTTTGGGGCAGATGGGACAGGGGAGGTGGGGTTTCAATCACTTCAGAAACAGCAGTGATCTTCTGTAAGAATATCTGGAAGGGAAAGACCTCTGAACAAAATCTCTAGGGAGCAGAATGAAGATAAATGTGCTAGTACACCTCTCTAAATTGTCAAAAAAGGGAGTGTATTTGCAAGAGTCTGTGGGTTCCTTTCTTACTGTCTTGCTTTTGATGCAGATTTCTTGCCTTGTTCTCCTCACCCCAAACTGTACTTCCACTCAGATTTTTCATTTCAAAGAGCACTGACTGTTTATTTCTTTTAAAAGTCACACTGGAAGAATTCCAGATGTTCATTCTGTTTGTTTTGAAAATCAACAGGCTACAGCCTGTTACAAATGGGACTGAGAATTTTTTTTCCCATTGATGATGATGAACATTTATTCTGTTTAATGGATTTGGCTCCACTGAGTAAAGTAAAACCTAATAGAGTGTTCAGATGAGTTTCATTTTTGATGAGTTCAGGTAACAGTTACATGGGCCAAAAAGCCATGTGGGGAAATAGAGGCTGTTTCACCACCGGATGTCATGCCAAGCCCATGTGTCTTTGTTTAGAACTATCTGTGCAAGTAATTTATATCCAATGTTAAAGGTAGACCAAGCAGGGTCTCACACCACTGAACCTATTCGCTGCTAGAAAACTCTCTTATTAACAAAAGAGGACAATAAAAATCTCTTCTGTCAACTTAAACCTGAAATAAAATCACAGCAATACTTGAATGTGACAAAAATGGCAATGCTGCCGGCAAGTTTGAGACATGACTTTCAATGGCTTTTGGGACAGGCTCTTCATGACAAAACCTGCACTGGTAGTCCACATGCCTCAGCTTCAGTCAATTTCTGTAAATGAAATTAATTAAAATACTTACGACCTGCTGTGATCTGAAGTCTGTCTCTCCCTTTGTTGCTGTTGTTACTGCTCATATAAAAGGGGATGCCTGATCTTTAATAAACTGCATGATCTGCAGGAACTTTGAAAGATTCTGGCAGAACAATGTTAATTTGGGAGACACAGATCAGCAGTCCAGCTCCAGCAGGCGAATTTTAGCAAGGAAGAGGACTGACCTGTCCTTGTTAGTGTTTCTGTGAACACTGGAGCTTCTTAGAAAACATGTTGAAAAATCAGAGAGCCAAATTCTGGGGGTTGCTGATAGGTGTTCAGGAGCTGCTCTGTGTGTCTCAGCTAAGCGGTGCCTTGCATAGAGCTGAAGCAGCCTTATGCCTTTGTTTTGAGTGGTGATTATTAGGGAGACACCATCTTTGTCCACTAAAAGGAAATCCAATGTACAGTATGTTTAAGGGGAGGCAGCTGACAAGGTACTACTTATCTGCAAGATGTTATTTATCTGCAACTGGCAGATAAATACTCTTCTGAGGCTGTGGTGGATGTAATGTTTCCTTCTCCTTCTGTCGTCACTTCTGCAAAACATAGCCTGGAAGAGACACTCTGAGTGATAAAACTCTTATCACTCCAAATGGCACTGACCAGAGTGTGGGATTTGTAGTCCCACCAGATCACGGGGCTGACGGAGCTCCTTTGGGCTCCAGAAGGGTGACTAAAGGCCTGAAGGAAACTTGCCGAGCAGTCCCCACATGGTTTGGCCTATGTTCCTGACTCTGCACCCAGAGATCATCTGCGGAAAGAATTATTTTCCACTCCCTAGTGGAAGAATCAGTGAAAATCCCTCTTCTGAGACTGCAGCAAATAAATTTTCCTTAAGAAAAAGTTGTGTTTTGTGGGACCAAAAGGCACCTTTCAAAACAGGTATTCTAGTATCTTTGTTTGTCTCCTACTTGAGCATCAAATGAGCTCAGTGGGGCTTTCCTGGCAAGCTGATAGAACACATGGCCCTAAGTGACTAAATCAGTCTGATTCCATTTCTCTCCTCTGCTTGTGAGCAACACAGATGGTACTGATTCAAGTAAATACACCTCTCATGGCAATGCTTGCTGTGCTATGCATTACACCTGTGCCAAGACTGGAGAGTGGGTTCTGAAAGGTGCTTTCCCTGTTGAATCTCTGCACCTGAATTTAAGGCTGATAAAGCAGTTGACAAAATAAAAAAAAAAACAACAAAATTTCTTAGGGAGTTCAATTAAACCATTGTATAATAAGTATTATTAAGAGGTAGCTGAAATATTATTTCTCTTGGCCTTGGTTAGTACCGGTGTCTATCTCAGTCTGCTTTGAAACTAATTAAACCTAAACCTGCAAGGTTATGTGCAGTAATTAAGAAAAAAAGGAATTAATTAATAAATTAATTAATAAAATCAAGAAAAATCTGCTTGGGAACCAAAATGTGTGACTTGCTTAGTGTAAGGCAAAAAAACAACTAGCTGTAGTTCTTCAGAATATATTTCTTCTTCTCAGAAGAAATGGAAACTCTGTATGGAAATTGAGCAAGATGAACTTCCAACATTCTTGTGGGAATCTAAGAATCAGTTGAAAAGCCAGTTTTCTGTATTGAATCAACACTAGTGTTCATTCATTATCAAGTTAAGATATTTTATTTGGTAGCAAAGGAAAGCTAAGAATATTTAAATGCTCCTTCACACAGGTTTCCCCTCACCCCAGCCAGGCTCTTATGCTTTTTTGTATTTGTAGCAGCTTTGCTTAACAACTCCTTAGAGAAACAGGGAACAAAAGATGACATAGAAATTTTCTAAAAAAATAAAAAATTTCTAAAACCACCAAATTTTAAAAAAGAATTTTGAAAGGTTATAAAATATTATGTACTTTTCAAATCAATTTTTTATGCAGCTGCTTTTGATCAAGCTTTCATAATGTTTACGTACAGTAAATTTTCCTGTACTTAATAGCTATGTACAGCTATTCCCAGCCAAAAGAAAGGTCGTGCTAATGTCCTAGTATCATTCTAATTGCATGAAGTAAAGATTTTCTCTCCTTAGCAATTTTTCTTTCTAATGACTACTGCAGTTTTCTTATGCTCTGTTGAAATAGCATTTACTGAAACTGTTCTCAGGCAGTACAGTTCATGCCAGACGTGTGGTTTGCACCCAGCCACATGTTAATTCTGAAGTACTTTGGAAGTGACACACTGTTTACTTTTGAATTTTGTTCAGTAAAAATGTAAATAGGCCAGTGATTTTGAGGGCAGCGACTTCAGTGAAAGTTATGGGTAGAGCTATAAAATGTTATTCAAGATCTCTTCTGATCCAAATGCTACAAGATCAGCAGAATGGAGACATAATGTAATAAAAATTTATCTGGTGTTCAAATGGCTTAGCTAACTAACCCATAAAAGAAACTGGCAAACTTGTTACAGTATTGTATTTAAAATCCCTTACCATGTTCGTTCATGGTGTCTGAGCACCGTTTAGTCATGGGCAGCTTTCAGAATGGTGTGAAATATCCTCTAAAGCTCAGCAAGAAACTGATCAACTTCACTTGTTTTGTCATTGGGTTCTTGCTCGCAAAAATCGAGCATGTTCATGAAAAGACTAGATTCATGCCTATTTTTAAATACAGGCTTGAAACCTTCTTAACTTCTTACTGAACTGTAACTTAAGGAAAATTAAGCATCTGATCACTTCATAGGCAGGATACAGAAATCACGACTCGCTGCTGTGAGAAGTTGCTGGGGATTTGCTAGGTGGTACTTTTTATTCTCTGATCCAGTATCCCAAAATATGAAGTGACATTGTGTGTTTGGAGGTGCCCCACGGTTGGCAGCACATCAAGCTGCAGTGCAGATGCCCTGTAGCTCTTGTGCAGGATGGCTGCTGGCCGGGGCAGGCTGGCCCATTTCCCATGGCACTAATTGCTTTCAGCATGCCCGAGCTGTGCCCTGCTGCTCCACTGGGATCCAGTGTCTGTCCTTTGTTTCCTGTCCTATATTGTCCTGCAGTCCTTCTCCCGTGTCACATTCGTATGTCAAACTGTTGTGCAGCACAGCCTGACTTCTCGTGCTGTAAAAACCATTATTTTCAGATAGAGAAGAACATCTAGAATTGAATTAAAAGTCTAACCCTGAGCTCTCTGAAGGACGGGGTCATGTATCTCTACCAGATGCTCTTACAAAGGAGCTTTGACCTGTGTCTTTGCAAAACCTGAAAATCATTCTCAGTGGCCCGCCTCAAAGGAAGAGCCCCTGTGTGTGCTCTTTTCATTGCTGTAGACTTTCTATCTGTCCTGCCTCAGTTTATGCATGGTTGTGGATCCTGTGGCATGTTAGAGCAGCCAGGAATGGAATGAACTTTGGTTTGAAGACTCAAATGTCCCACACCAGTGCTTGGAAAGATGGACAGGCAGATAGCTTCCCTCCTGCTTTCGCTGTTAATTCACTATTATTTTGCCTAATTGTCTCCGTGCTCCATGTGCTTGATAGCCTAATCTCTCCTCTAGTGCCCAGCTCTGGCACAATTTCATCCCTGTAATTCCCTGGTAGGGTACGGGATCATAAGCTAAACCCTAAGGGCTGGGTGCGTGCAGGGGTATGTCCTGGCAGAGGGGTGCTGGAGAGCGTCACTGCAGGTCCTCACAGGGTTCCTGCCCAAGAGTTACCAGTAATGGATAAAGAGCAAGCAGAGTACTCTGGGTTGATATGTATTTTGTCAGGGAGGTTCCATTTTGGCCAGGCCACCAGGACTACACTTCTGGTTTTGGAAAGGCCTGGTGTAAGCCGTCACTCTCTCTTTCACTAATCGTACCAGTGTATTTATAAAAAATTTTCACTTTATACCTTGTTCTTTGAAATCTGGAGGCAAGACCCAGCAGCGCTTCTTCAGGCTACCTTCTCTTTCAAATCCTGAGCAGAATTCTTAATCCGTATGTCCCAAATTACCTTCCTGCAAAACTGCTGCTGTGAACAATACTTCTGCATTACCTTGCTGCGGTGTTGATTCCTTGTTTTCACAGTAGCATTTCAGCTTTTGATTCAAGGAGGACACCCTTACATGAAGTGTGCAAATGCAATAGAAAGTGTTGTCCGTGTTGGTTCAACTGCCTTGCTGCTTTTGGTTTAGCTGGGTCGTGACTGTTGCATCACTTCTAAACTGTGGCCAAAGTACATGACTGGTTTTATTTGTTTTCTTTTCAGTCATGAACTTTAAAAATCGTTCTTCCAGCAGCACATGAACAATAATAATAATTTGTATTTTTTATTTCAACTGCTGCCTGAAAAGATGACATCGGTTTTGGTTTTAATTCCTTTGGCGTATGTTTCTTAAGACAGCTGTTACATGGAAGAAGAGCTAAGGACGTTTCTTGGAGTGGCATCTCCAAGTATTAAAATAGTTTGTTCTCTGTTGTGTATGGTTATGCATCCTACAAAAAGCTTGTGAATGATGGTGGGCCAGTTAGAATCCAGGCATTGAAAATATTGCAGACAAAATAAAATACCAAACTGTCTCACTCCCGTACTTCCCCCAACTTCTCCGTTGTACCCAGCCAATGTTGGAGCCTCTCCTCTGCTCGAGGCTCACGTGAACGAGGACTGAAGTGGGACACGTTGCCTTTCCAAGCACTGGATCACAGCTTTCCACCGGAGCTCCTCCGTGCCAGGCTAAAGGACACACGTCTCCCCGGCAGGGCAAGGCAGTGGCTGCTACACCGGTCATGTTGTGTGTATTGAGCAGAGGCCAACTGGAATAAAGTGTATTTGCAGGCTGCCTGGCCTTGCAGTGCAGGGGGCTGGTTCACATGTTGATGAGAGAGAGACAAATTGGAGAACGTCCTTAAAAGGGGGAGAAAGGGTTGTGGATGAGGGCAGCAGGGGAATGACACTGAGGAGAAGCTGGGAGAGCTGGGAAAGGGTCACTGTATTGGACAGTGTGGGGAGCAAACATTAGGGGAGGTGTAGGAAATGCGGTGGGTGTGGGCCCATCCAGTGGCCTTAGGAACTGTTCATGTACCATGTCCTGGTACCTTCCAATACAACAGGAGTTTTTATTTCTGTGACACCCCACAGCAACAGAAAAGAGATGCCTATTGTCATTCCCATGTCACCGTGCTGAAATTAGCCATTCTGGCACCCGTCTTATCAGTATGTTTAATTCCATAGCTTGGACTTTGTTCTTAGCACCAATATTCAGCACTGGATAGCCTCGCTCTGAAATACAAATATGAGAGCAGGACCAAAAAGGATCTCAAAGCCTCTCCTCACTCAAAGGCTGGCACAGCAGGTATCTAATTGTACATTGATATGTTAAACTCTGTATGTGATAGCAGAGAGTAGGAACTTAGTGAATGCTTCAGCTGGAAGCAGAAAACGGACATAATGAATTTCTAAGCTAATTCAAAAAATGATCCATGAGGTTCAGATAGGGGTAACTTACATCCCATCCTAAATATGCAGATTACTCAGAGGATATATTGATGGGCTGTTCTCTAGGACACCAGCTTGGTTAAACAGGATGCTCTTTGCAGCCCTTTTTGTGCAATGGGCAGAGCTTTCTATTCATCTAGCCAAACATTTCTGTATAATTGAACTACTTTTCATTTCAAAGCAAAACGTGGGGTTATTTTGTGTGTTTCTTTTTCTGTTAGGAGAGTTCCAGGCTTTTTTTACACAAACAAAAAGAGAAAACTACTAAAAGTAAGGTGTGTTGGGTGGTGGCTTGTTTTCACTCTTGGGAAAAGGAATGAAAGGTTTTTAATGTTATTTTCCATGTGATTCTGTAATTAAATTGATTTAACGTTATCTGTGTAGAGCTTGATATAGTACATTTGGGGAAAATTCAAAAGTAGATCTAGGATGGGCTTTTAAATGAATTGTCTGTTATGGATTTGCCTTGCTCTTTTTATACTTTGCATTTTTTTTCTTTTAATCAGTTTTATCTGCTCCTATCTCTTTTCATAATTCTCATTGTGGAATTAGCTGAAGTGTTTATTAGTGTTTCATGACATAAATGTTTAATCTCTTTTCTGGGTGATTTAGGGCTGAATTAGCTATGACTAAGAGGAAATGTCTGTTTGTTGCTCTGTGATCCGGTCTGTCAAGTCCAGGACTTCATGGCACGTACAAATCCAGATACACGTGGAAGGAGCTGTGGGCTTTTGGGTTAAACCCTGGTATTGGAAAAGTTGCCTTATCTGTCTAGGCTTAGTCTTTACCTCTCTGAAATGATGATAGCACTCCAAGTGAAAGATTTCTTTCCAGTATTCATTTGGAAAGTGACCTTTACACTTCTGGGTCTCCCTTGTGAGTGGATGCGTTCTTTGCCCAGTGGCAGGCAGGTGTTGTGGTGGAAGCAGCCCAAGGAGCTGTGTGGGACAGGAAAAAGCAATGCTGGAACTTTACCTCTCTCCTTCTACACAGCCCACTATGAGCAGGGATTTTCTTGTAAAAGGAGAAAATTAGGTATCGTGCTGAACTGAAACACAGCCTGCGCTAGACGTACTGGGATGAGATAACTATCCTATTTGTACCTTTTTCTCCCCCCATCTAAGGGAAAGGGGATTCTTTTCGAAAAATATTGTGAGATCTCAAAGTGAAAGATGTGGGAGGGTGTTATTTGTCTTGTGGTGTTTGCTGGGAAAAAAATTGAATGCAAGAACAAGTGGAATGAGAGGAAATGTGAAAACAATGGGAAGAGAAAAACTGCTTTTAGCCTTACAGAGTAGTCATTGATTCATGAAAGCACAAGGATAATTCCTCATTGTACAGCTTTCAGACAACAGTTAGAATATTCACTTTGAGTTAAAGACTAGATAAATGTTAATGAACTGGCAGAAGCCAAAGAAAAGTCAGTTAAAAAACCAGCAGTTAGAGGACTAGAAAAATAACTAATAGGAAAAGAGGTGGAAAAGTAATGAAATGGTGGAATGGAGCATGAGCAAGGAAGGACCATAGCTGTCAGAATTGAAAAGGAAGATAAACTCAGAGAAAAATGAATAGCTTTTGTAGCTCAAGTTCAGAAAGAGGAGTTCTGGGACAAAAACAGAGTTGTACATTTGGTTTTTTCCCCTAAAAGGATTTTCTTTGAAAATCTGGTTTTTTTATTTTTATCTGGTTTATTCTGAGGAATGATCTAGACAACATGGAAAAATAAATTATTTCTAAAAATGCTAAACAATGGATTTGAACATGCTGTACAGACAAAAGGTTTTACAGTATCTTTCAGGCCTTCAGGTTTCATGTGGCACAATTACCTGAGTACTGTGTGTAATCATGGTCTTGGAATGTTGCTAATTTTGAGGACAGCTCTTATCTATTTTATGCATTTGTATTCTGCAAAGAAAAACTAAACAATCACAATTATAAAAAAATGCTTCTCCTAGGTTTAATGTTTGTTAATGCCTTTTATAAAATTAATTATATATTTTGACTTATAAAATTAAATTCTTGATGAAAGAAATGATGCATAGGATCTTGCATGGAATAATTGTGGTAAGGGATAATAACATTTTGCATTTGTGCAAAAAGAGTAATTTGAAAGCAGGCCTGTGCCAGTACTTTGGTGTGTAACTTATTTCAGAGAGAAGTAACGAGGAAGGGGACTTACTTAAGGTCGGATGGCCTCAATGGAAAGAACAGAAGCTCTTTGCTTAACTGAAGCCCTCTAGATAAAGGTGGTTTTTTTTCTTGTTATGAAAATGGAGACTGGATCAGTGCTGTGCTTATGAATTGCATAAACTTTAGTCTTTCTTTCCTAAATTTTTCACCTGTCTTGGATTCCATTAAAGAAACCAGAATAGTGCTTGCTCGAAACAGCTCAAGCGTTACTTTGCTACTGAGCCCTTTTTGATATGACGCAACTCTCTGTAAATATTAACTGGTGTGACATTGTGAATGCTCCCTTTTGGGAGGGCTTTGAGTTTGCTGTGCATGAAGTTGCTGGGGATGGGCACGCAGCTCTTGCGTGCTATATTTGGTAGAGCTCAGGTCCGTCCCCTCGTTTCCTGCCAAGAGCAACTGGTCTGTTTTCTCCCGCTGCTCCAGGGCCGTGGAAGTTGGATAACCTCTCCACTCGAAATGCAAAAGGATGGGGAGTCTCCAGTAGTAAGCACAAAGGTGTTGTTAGAGCTCTGTGCTGCTTTTGTTCCGTGTTTCCATTCAAAGGTCTTGCTCACTGAGTAGGAAAGACTACAGGGCGTGCTGGGGTGGAAGCAGTTGTGACAGGCACTTTTCTTTTCCTAACTGTATTGCTGAAAGCGTGGGAAGTGGGGACGCACTACAGGATTGTGCAACAGGGGTTTTTACAAGACAGCAGCGCACCAAAATTCACTCATGAGGCCCTAAACGGATTGTGAGCCACCTGTAAGAGTGCATCTGGGAGTGGCAATCCTATGAATGGTACTTTGACCATTGGCCATTTTCTTTCGTTATTTAGCTCTCTCCAGTATCTTTATGCATATAGGTATTATTGTGACACAATATTTAAGCTGCACTTTGGCTATGCACTGGATGCTACCATATTGAGCTAATGAGAATTACTAATCCTCTTAAAGTCCTGGTAACCTGCTTGCCACATAGGCTCAGAAAGTTTCATACCCATGCATAGATTAGTTTGGAACTAGTCTTGTGTATGAATTCAGTTGTTACTTAGTTGTTCACATGTAATCCTTTTAATTTCCCCTGTATATGATCATTTATCGTCTTCCAGTGCAAACCTCTCTTGTTTCCTGTATGTTTTTCCCAGTTCTCTGGAATGTTTCCTGTCTCGGCTTGGCCCGGGGCATTTCTGAGGTGTGGAACCTTGATACAAAGCTAGGCTGAGTGAAACAGTTGGAAAAGGTTACCGGCTAGCTAAAGAAAGGGAGAGATGGCCGTGAATTGAACCAGATCTTAAATTTGAGATTACTTCAGACTGGTTCCTACTCTGCATTTCACAGTCGAGTCCAACAGCAGAAGAAAAGAAATGACACAACCACCTGCAATCCTGAGCTCTGAAACTGCTGATTATGTGGCAGTGATGATTTGTACTCGGGTAAGAGCCAGCTGGCCGTGTGGATGTGGCTTTAGATTGCTTTCTAATAAATAACACTTAGTATGGCTCAGCTTGGTATGAACAGGAAGTGCCAGGCAGAGGAACTGTCACTCCAGAACATGAGTCAGAAGATGAAATTAAGGACTGACACAGATGCATATATTTCAGTGCCTTCACATTTCGCATCTCTGCACAGGCAAATGATCTAATAGCTCCCCTCGCATACCTTGGATCCACAGGAAAAGAGCTAGTGTTGTCATGAGTAACATATAGAAGACATAGGTGAATGGTATTTTTAGCCTAGCTAAAAATAATTTTTCCATACACTTCATAGATTGGTGTAGGTTGGCTTTAGTCATATTTTTTAGTGCTTGCAACTGCTCTGTCCACACCTCCTCAGTGACTGGCACAAGCTCCTTTCCTCATCTTTTAATTGGCAAACTTGCCTTTCTTTTGCCTGATGTAAATTGTGAACAGGAGAAGACCCTTGCCTTTGAATGAGCCCTCACAGAGATGATGGCTTCAAGACTGTTTTTACTCAGACAAGTCCACAAGACAAGACTCTTCATATTTCTAAACACTAAGAACATAACTTCTTTGGGCAAATCTGGGTTCTGTTCTGGTTAAGTAACTGCCCAGGCAGATCACTGTGATTTTAATAACTCTTGGGGGTGATAAAGGTTTACTCACACAGAGGCCTAAATGCAAGAGAGGGTCAGAAGTTAACAATTTGGTGTCTTCTATCCAAGTTTTGTTCAGTATCATTTGTTCTGATTTGGGATCTTTCTTTTTTTCCCCATTGACCATTTATTAACTGGTGGCACAGAAACATTCAATGTCCTTTTTTTTAATTGTTGTCCCATTTCTGTATAAAATTTTTTCTGAGTCACATCCCAAACCATATAGACTCCTTTCATTGCCATGACAACAGCAAGGCATGCCAATGTTAGCAAAGTCTGCTGGAAGAAGAGAAGTCAGTAAAATCAAAACACAGTTAATTGAGGTATTTCATATATAAATTCCCTTTTTCTGTAATGTAAACAAATTATCCTGCTTTGTGGAAAAGTAGTTAGGAATAAGCCCTAAATAAATAGCATAGCTTCATGCTGGATGTTGGGTCTCGTCCTAGGCACTGCATTACAAAAAAAGATCTTACAAAAATAGTGAGAGTGAAATTGGTCATAGCCCTGGTGAAATGTTTGGATCAGAACAGGATAAAGAGTTAAATGTGGTTACTAAAAAAACAAAGGATAATTACTAACAGTTTTAGGAAAAAGTTTGATGTTAAATTGTGCATTGTTCTTTCATTATCATACCTTTGTCTTCATTGCCTAAGATTAAAAGTACATTTGATGGGATTGCATAACAGTACATTTTAAACTAATAAATAATGCAGCAACTCATGCAAAGTAATAGGGAATCATTGATGTAAAACAGGTCTTGTAGAGCTGAATGCTGGAAGAAATCTGCCTTAGTCCAAGTGAAGCTGGGAAAAACTGTAGGTGGGACTTGAAAGGTCTGCAGTCATCATGAAGAATTATTTCTGTTTTTAAAAAGGGGTGAGAGCACAGAGATAACAGAGGTTCTATCTACAGCCTCCTTTCCCTTGAAACCTCCTTGATCGTATGGGCTTTCTCTTGGCCTCCCTCTATGCTTTGAAGCTAAGATGGAAACGCTTTTGGAAATAGAAACGGAGGATGAATGTCCTGCAGTCAGGGGCATTATCTGCTGAACTCTTGAGATGTGTAGTTTTGAATACTTCTGCTTATGCTTGCTGTGAAGGAGGGGGAGAGGATGAATGATGCTGCCCACTGAAAAGCTGTGATTCAAGTGTTCCTGGCCTGTGTCTAGAGTTGTTCAATAAAACTCTTCTCAACTTTTCATGTTACTTTCACCCTGTTAATATATAGCTGCAGGTGGCTGGAGGGTTCATCTTTCCTCTGGTATGTCCTCAGGGTACCCAAATGAGTTTCAGGAGCCTCTGCAATTTCCAAAAGATGCAAGTGCTATGTTTTCATTTAATGATAGTTGACTCTCCGATGAGGTGGCTGAATTGTGGTGACAGCCATAGGTAGTGTCAGAGCAAATGTAGACTTGTTCCCCTTATTTATATCCTTATTTTCAGACCTACTGGTGCTACTGTAGGCTGGAATGCTGTTTGCTTTGTTTGGGTTCTCAGTAATTCTGACAATACTTGCCTGCTTAGTACAGGGTGATGCAACAGACCTCCTCATCCTGCATCACCTGCCATGCTGGGTTTTACTGGAGTTCAGAAGGTCCCGAGTCCAGCTGGCTGTAGATGCAGACAGTAGCTCAGGCATGAGGGCTCCAGCTCTGGAAGAGAAACTGTGGAAGTCACTTGAGTTATCAAAGATTGTAGTTAATATCGAATATTAACAGTTGCTATCTAATAAACAAGCTTCATGTGAGAATTCACAAAGATGAATAGCAGTGGTCCTCCAGTGTGACTTAAATTCTGAGATCAGTGAGCCTCTGGAAACAGCCCCTACACCTGCATCCAGGCAAATGGCAAGGGGAGAGCCCTTGACTCTCAGTACTGCAGAGTGATTGATGGACTGGGCCAAGACTTGAAAAACAAAACAAGAAAACCTTGTGGTTTTGTGAACTTTGTATTTAAGTGTACATAACTTAAAAGCATTAGACATTTACAAACCTAAGGAATTCCTTGAGAATTGTACAACGCTTGGCTGCAGGTGGAGCCTGCAAGCCGTAAAAGCTGCACTTAATGATAAGGTTTTGTCTTCATGTTGTGGCTAATGTGTGTGGGTGTGGGGCGTGTGAGCATGGAGAAGAGTACACACTGCTGAGTGTGTCTGTTTATTCTGCTTTCTCTTCTGTGGAATGGCAGATCTGCTGGACATGTCTGCACTGAATGCGTTTTCATGTATCTGTTGAATTTTTAAAATTTATTTCTTACACAGCATCCTTTAGCTGACATATTTGAAATACTTAAGGAATCATTTAAAATGTTTCTATAATTTACCCCATTTTTGGTGGTATTTGTTAGCACAGGTGGTCTCATCAACAAAGAAGCTGCTCATTCACAGCAGAGTTTGAATATGGCTTTAGACAAAAGATTAGCTGGTGTAGTTAGAGGTAAAAAATGAAAAAAAAATCTTACAACTTATTGAACAAAAGTAGATTGTCTTGACCGTTATCCTGTGGGTTGATATTACATGAGTAAATTGCTGACAGAGACTTTTTTCTTAGTCTGTGTTTTTTAGCTTGGTTAGGTCAGACTTTTCAAAGCAAGGCATTTGGGTTTTATTCCAATGCCAAAAACTGTGAATCCCTGAGTAGCCTTTTAGGGGACAGAATGAAGAGCCATCAATACCTGGAATGTGTCTCCAGAGTGGTCAGCGACATTTAATCCCATTTTGGTTGGAACTTGTGTGCCACGAAATGCAACAGTCCTTCCAGGGAGCTGAGCTCTACCCTTAGGGACCTCCCCTAACACTTCCTAACTCAGAGTAAACCATTAATGCTGCTGAGGAGAGATCCAGGAAGGATGGGCTGTAGGACAAGGACATAAGGATGGGATCTCTGGTCGATTGGTACTGTGTGTCTGAGGCCAGCCATGAGCCCATGCCTTGGGAAGGAAAGGCAAGAGCAAGCACAGAGTAAAGTGTCCCCAAATATTGTAGGGCCTCCTGTGGGTCGGGGTGTTTTTCAACCGGAGGAGATGTCTTTGGTAATCTGTGATGGATTTTTTTCTTTTTTGTATTTCACCAGTCTCTTTTTGAGTCCAGGTAAACTTTTACTACATCTTGTCCTGTATCAAGGTGTTTTACAGCTTAATTATATGTGAATGAAGAAATAATCATTCTTCTCCTTGTTCTGAAATTTTCATCTACTAATTCCTCTTGTTACCTTCTAGCTCTTTTACTGGAAGAGCATAAACAATTGTTCCCTGTTCACCTATTTCACATCACCAATCTTTGTAACCTTCCGTTGTATTCCTGCCGTAGGCTGATGTACCGAAACATGTGCAGTCCCTTCTTGCACAGTTTTCCCTCTTGCTTCTTGTCGGTTTTCCCACTTATTTAGTCATTACCAACGTCTACTGATTTAGTCACGACATCCCTAATATTGTATGGACTTCACCAATTCGTGTGGGTGTAACTGAGATTTCTCCTTGTGTTGTTTCTTGCCACTGTGGCCTCACTGATCTTGGCATGCCGTTGTTGCTGCCACCATCTAAGCCTGTGACAGTCTTCACTGTATCCTACTTTAGACTGGGAATTTCATTCCTCGGTGACAGTTTTACTACTTGTTGTTATGTTGTTCATTTTGTTTAAGCGAATGCTTTAATACACTCCTGCTTGTCCACTGATTCGTTCTGCCTTTTCCGCACTTTTTATCTCTGCATTGTACAGCATCCATTTCTCTTCTTTTCACTGACTGTCCAATTCATCAATTCCATCAGGGTCCCCACCTAAATTAGGTGCTTCATTTCCCTGACCCGTTTCTTTGGTCGTTTTTATGCAAAAGCATTTGTCTGCTCTTCCTCGCACTTGCAGAAGACAAATGAACGCGACCGCGTGGGCACTGTCTGCATGCCCAGCGCCAGCAGCCGGCTTCCATTTTGCCGGGACAGGCCCCGCCCGC
>VZTD01005270.1:1134251-1266179 GCA_013397725.1 Rhagologus leucostigma
GCCGCGCGGGGCTGAGGAGCGCGGGCAGGGGCGGGAGGCCTGGGCGAGCCCAGGGCCGGGGGGGCTCTCCCCGCGCCCTCCCCGCCCGACAACACCGCGGGGCCGCAGCTGCAGCCGCGGGCGTCCGGGAACGGGGGAGGCTGCAGACGGGCGTGAGGAAAAGGGAAGGCAGGTGGGGCCGTTCAGGTGTCGCTGCCCTGTTGCTGAGGGTGGGAGAAGGACGGGCGTCCTCCGGCAGCTCTTCTCCCGGTGTGGGGGCTTTTTGTGCCTCTTCAAAGCGGTACAAACTATACGAATTCTGCATTGTGCTTCGGCTGAGGTCCTCGGAGCCTGTGCTTTTCCCCATGAACCTCACGAATGCGGTTGTAGCGTGGCCGTGCATTTTCCTCTAAGTGTTAAATGCATCTCTGGCTATGTGTATCCCGGGTGGACCTGGCAGATGTCACAAAATTAAGCTGAAATTTGCCATATTTGCCTTCATCAACTATGTGCATGACTGTAGGTAGGTGTTCCGTGTATCTCCAGACCTGTCATCTGAATTGCACCGTCTTCCCATGGCGTATTGGCTGGCTCTTGCTTGCAATCCGGAAACATTATATGTATACTTTTACTTAGAGATGATTTATTTTGTATTTCATAGTGAAGTCCTAGCAGGTGTTTTGTTGTTGTGTTTTGGGGGTTTTTTAACTGCATGTGGTTAATTTCCTTGCGATGTTGCTGTATACAAGCTGCTTTTCATGGGGTTTTTTTAAGGGCAGAACCCTATTGCTGTGTCCTCTCCTTTTCACAGTGTGTATAGGAGAGGTTTAGTGCAGTTGAAACATTTCTATTTCTGTTGTCACGTATCTAAGCTGATTGTTTCCTCATGAATGGTATAATTTGCTGTAGCTGGGACCATGTGCTCTATATGCATGTGTACAGATCCTGTATGTATCTGTGTATATATACACGTGTGTATTGTCTCATGAGGTTGATCAGATTTGTAGTTTAGCAGAGTGTTCCATGCTGGTATTTCATAATAAAACCTCAAAGCTCTACATTTACACGTCCTGAATTGAATGCTCCTTGTTAGAGACCCCATATATACCAAATCTGCTCTATTGGGATGTGGGACTGTGAAGGATTTGGATCTCAGGGTAAAGTCTCACATAGTTTTGAGGAAAAATGTAATAGGTATTTAATCTGGAAAGGTAGACTGTATACCTGGTCGGTTTACTACTGCTTCCCCATTCTGAGAGGAATCTGTTATTTTGCATGAAAGATTAAAAGCTATACAATGTTGTGCTCCAGGACAGAAGGGCAGTGCCAGTCTCCGGTATCCTTGTAGCCATGAGGAATTTGTTAGGCAGCTTTATCACGGTGGTTGTGTTTTAAAATGAAACATCTTAAAGCTTTTTGTCTCTGAGTACAAACCTGTACTATTTCCTCTCCGCACCTATGTTCTTATTTAAATGTCATGTATGTTTTGTTCTTTGTCTGAACATTAAGATTAAATGTGTTCTTGTGGATGGAAGTGTGTAAGTTGAAGGGAAGTGGGAGCGTTGAAATTTTTTTTAGAAACTGTATAAAGGAGGTGTTTATCTAATTGTTAATTAAGCGTAGGGACGTAAAGTCTTTGACTTATTTTTGCTGAGGGACTGCTTGGCATAGTAAGAATATAACACAGCATTTTTAAATTCATTTAATCATTGAATTGAAAAACAGTTTACCAGTGAAAACTTGTTCTTCTGCTGTTTCAGAACTGAATTAAATGGATAGTAATTGATTAGGAAATGGTTTAAGTGACTTGATTAAAGATCTTGTTTTGGTTTTGCCTTTAATTTACCAATTTGAGGTAGCCATAATCTTTATTTTTCAAAGAAAACAGTACAGGGGTGCTCTGCATATTTTAAAGTATCAGTCATGACTGGAGTAAGACCATTTTACAGATAGGGAAAGCTACATGTGAAATCAGCAATAATATTAGTGTTTGAGTAGTAAAATTATGTATGTTTAAGTACTTTCATTTAAGACATTAAGACACATGTAGTATTCCAATCTTTCTTTCTGTTTTTAGTGTAATTATTCTTGTAATACTTATGGGGTAGAAATGCACTTATCCCCATTTTAAAAATAAATAGTGGAGACAGAAATGATATGTATTTCAGGTAGACTTGGTGGAGCAGGCATTTGATTTCTGGTCATAGGTTGTTAGGAAGTCATTAGCCTTTCAATACAACAGTCTTAGATCCTGTACAGATACTTAATCTTCCTCTGTTCATGTAACTCGGGAGATTTTTATCTTGCGCTGGTGTGTTTTAGTTAAAAGTAGGATGCAGTTGTCTATGGCTGCTTTGACTTCCTGCTGTCAAAGTCATTGTAGCGAATGGTGAGTACTGTGCTGGTTGTGTTTCTCGTGATTGGCTCTCAGAAGTACTCAAACTCTGAAATTGCTGCCAGATTTTCTTTTTGTCTGTCTCCCTTGTAGTGACTGACAGTCAAGTGGAACATTCAAATCTAGTAGGTGTTAGCTCTTTAAAAACATCTGAAGTAGCCCTCAGAAATCGAAGCTCTGCTGTCAAAGGGCTGCTTGAAGTAACTGCCAGTGTGCTGCAGCTGCTTGCTGTGCATTAGAGTCATTCAGAGTAACCCTTGTAAATTCTTAATATAAAAAAAAAAAGAAAACAAAGCCAGCCTGGAGCCCAGTGGCTTCAGGACTTGCCCATCAACAGCAGGCGTAATTGTGACCTTGGAACTGGCCAGGTATATTCCTTGGCCTGGCCTGCCTGTTGTGATTGACCTGATGTCACCAAGCTAGTTGGGAGGATGTTCAGGTGGCTCAAGCAATCATCTTCTCTGCTGGGAGCTGGAATTAATTTGCTGCTTAAAGAATAGCCTGCAGGTTGAGTCCTCCTTACTAGTAATAATTTTTGTTTTGCTGTCAGGACTAGTTAATACAGAAATTTCATCCTGAAAACATTTCCTTACAAACAGAAGTTTCTTTTTCAGTTAGTTATGACAGGGGCTCTCTGAGTCAAGAAATGCAAATGTTAACAGGAAGCGTTAACACGAAGGGGCATCCACAACTTTGCTGGGCAACCTGCTCCAGTGTCTCATTATGAGACATTTCTTTATATCTAATCTAAACCTACCCATATTCAGTTTAAAACCATTTCTTGTTGTCCTGTTACTACAGGCCCTGATAACAGCTATTTCTCCATTACTCTTTTACATCTCCTTTATATCTATATATCTATATATCTCTGAAGGCTGCAGTCCACCTTTCTGCTTACATACAGCTAACTTGAAAGTTAAATGTGTTTGAATCGTGACTGTCTGTACATACTGCACTCTCCTGTCCATTGATGAGTTTCTCAATTTCAAGTCATGATTTCTAGTAAATACATATTCAAAATTTTTGTAGTTTTTGCAAGAAAAGATCTGTTTCTCTGTGTTGTGGTGGTTGAAAATATTGTAACTACATGATAGAAGTACAAGTTACTGTACGTTTCGGGGAGAGTGATAGTGCTAAAACCTCACCAGAGTTTTCATCCGTTTTCCAGTGCAAGATCAGGCACCTTTCTTTGCTCAGATTGTTGGGATGGTTTTGATGCATGGAGATTTCTGCTTCTCAGCTTCTCTTTTCACTAACTGCTTTTGATGATTGTGTATGTGGAGCGTCTTGCATTCTCAGCTTTTGTTTCAGTAGCCTTAAAGCATCTAAAGAAGTAATGGATTAAATTGATTTTTCTAAGTTTATCTGCTGAACAATAATGATAGTTTTTATTTCTTCTCTGCTTGGGTAGATTTTATGCAGCCCCCAGGGGTTTACATTGACAAACCATGATTAGGTTTTTGTATCACTTTCTTTTTAAACCTAAGGGCAAAAAGGCACATAGCTTTAATTTCGTATTAACTTAAAAATTACTTTGTCTTCCTTTGGTCTGTCTCTTTTGGAGTGACCAGTTGTGACCAGTGGAAAGCATAGGGTTATATTGGTTTCAATACTCTACCTGATAATAAATAAATAATCCCGCAGGAACCTAAAATCATGTAGGAAGACTCAAGTTGGAGGAATATCAAGTAGAACCTCACCATGGCTTACTTAACAAATATAAGGCTAGGTGGAATCCAGTATTTGGAAAGAAAAGTTGATGGTTGTTTGCATAATTAATCTTATTCTGAATGATGATGTCATTTCATTTGGTTTCCATATGCTGAGCAGAAGGCTAATACAAGGAGGAAAGATAGTGGTCATTGTGCTCAGTGGAGACAGATGTTCACATGAATTAATGCTGGTGTGTATTTCACTGTAATGTTTTAGGAGTGAAGAACAATATGCTGTTGCCACTGTTCTTGCTTGCTTTTTCTGGATCAGTTCCTTTTGCTCCTTGCCTTCCCATTCCAGATTTGTAGGAGACCGCAGCTCATTTTTTCTGCGTTGTTTTACTGTCCATCCCCTGTTACTCAGCACCACTGCCTTTTTTCTTTTTTTGCAGCTTCTAATGTCACTTTTTGTCTCTTTGCTTTCAATTCTTTGTGAATTTGTAGTAATTCCTCTGCAATGTCAGTATTTTCTAATTTATCATTTTCTCTTTTTCTTTCCCGTGACTGTTTTGGATGGATTCCGTTCACCTCACATCTGTCGTGACACTGTGTGTAGACTACATGGATAGGCCAAAGAGAACATTTGAAGATTGCTGCCTTGCATAGTGATCTACAGTGCTTTTTGGCACCAGTGAAATATTGAACAGACAACTCTTCTGGGCAAAATTATGTCCTGTTGGTTTCAACTGTCGTAGTGTCCCCTGGCCGTGAGCAATATGAAACATCTTGCAGGTTTTGCATTTCTGTACATTTCATATTGTTGGCCTGTGACAAGGCAGGATTTTAATTACTTTTATATATTCTTGGTTTCTAAATCACCTTTCAAGTAAAAGGCTGTAAATGTTGTTTGGAGCCTTGATACCTGCTGCTAAATCCTATATATACAACCCTTTATTTATGAGAAAAAGGAAGCATATCAGTTTGGTTTAGTTGTACTTTCAGATTGTAAAATTTTAATAAGGATTCCAAAAATTGCTGCACTCTACCAGCTGGCAGCATGTGAAGTAGGATTCTTACTGGGACTCTGTGCCTCCTTTGAAAGAAGTATGAAAGACTGGAATGATAAAAACTTAAGGTAATCTGTCATTTTATGGAGCATCAGGAACTGTTAGGACTGGAACTTGGCAAAACCAGAGAACAGTCCTTCTGTTGCACAAATTAAAGGTACAGCCGTATGTTGAATTCCACATGCAGCTCTGGAATCGTACAGATTAGGAATTTGACAGAATATTGAGGTAATAATTTAGTAGGTGTGGATACAGACTAAAGACTTTGGTTTACTGGTGAGAATGTTACATTTATTTGATTTAACAAAATAATTTAGGAGGATTTTAAGTGCTTAGGCTACAAAACTAAAATGCTGCAACTTTGAAGAGATTCGACGTGTATAATGGAGTTGTAATACTGTCATGGCAGTGAGGCAGTAAATAGACATGTGTTGCATCAGGTTTTCTGTCATATTTTAAGTAAATTAGCTGTTCCAGAGCTGTGATTGGCAATGAACTCTGAACTTCTACTTTATCAAAAACTTATCTAAAATAACATCCCAGAATAAAGATTTTCAGTTGTCAGTGTCACTTGGAGTGAATTAATTGAATTATATTCTTAATGAGCTAGTGGAATTATTAACCTGATTATTCCAGTTGTGAAATCTTTCCTGAGTTTTGTATGAGCCACAAAATGCTTGGTTCTTCTGGGCCATCACAGAAGTTAATTTCTCACCGTTGCAAATCAAGCTTTAACTACTTGTAGCAGTATTAAGAGCTGTAGTGTGTTCTGGCTGCCGTCTGTTTAAATATTAAATTTTCTAACCCTGTTTAGAAACCACCCAGGTGATGTCATGCTGAAGGTACTTTGAGCATAGGAGGTACTCCAGGAGCCCCTCATATTTAAAATAGTGAGTGGAACTGCTGCAGACTCTAGGAAGTTCATTGTCAATGAACACACAGTGAAGAACTCTGTGTATGTGCGTGGTACAACATCACAGGCAGCCCGTGAATAGAATTCAGTTTCACAACCAGATCTGTGCATGTTCTTTAATTTTGGTGTTTCCTGCCTTTTGATTTGACTGTACGGACGGACTTCTTGTGTTACAAGCTTTTGTAATTAGGTTCCCATGGAATAAATGTAGTCAGCATCTTACAAAGGTTGCTGAAATTGCTGATTGCAGAGAGGGAGAGAGTGAGTGCTTGTGAGGTTTATTTGTCCTCTGAGAAAACTTTTGATTTTTAGGACATATAATATTTACAGCTTTACAGATGCAGTTTTTCAAGAGCTTTGCAGAAAATAAAGCTTTCAGCTGCTTTTGTAGGAGTTCTAAGAGCCTGAGCCCTTGGCTTCTGTCAGAATAATTGCTTTTGTGTGTGCTTGATTTCTGCTGTAGTCAGGCTAAGTTAAAGAAGTGGTAGTATCAGTGTGTGTGCTAGTGTCACTGATTTAAGAAAATGGATTTTCTTCATACTGATTGAAGATGCTATATATAATTTTATGCATTTCATATGTTTGAAAATCTCTGTGGACTGTGACAAGTTCTGCCTAGGTTAAAGACTAGGTTAAAATATGTTCCCCTTGTTTGCTGTTTTCGTTTGACAACACTTTATGTAAGATCAATTTTGCTTATTATCCCTGTATTACAATGTTTACTTCTTTGGACCTTGTACAGGGAGGAAAGCACAAAGCTGTAAAATAACAATTAAGCAGGAAGATTCAGGTTTGTACAAGCGATGGGAAATCACTGTGCTTCAAGATTTACCTACATTTCGGAGCTGATTGTTCAGATTTTCCTTTTCACAGCCTGAGCAGCAGTTGCACCTTCTTCCTCCTTATCTGTGGACCTTATTATTCTTGCTGGAATACCAGTGATTACCTGCATTTGGCAATGAGATAGAGCCACTGTGTTGGAGATGATGCTGGTTTGGGGAGAAAAGAAAAAAAAGGGCCCTAAAATCAGCTCCTCCCCTCCACATGTTTTGGTGGTTTCTGTCTGTTGATAAGCTGAGTGTGTGTGCTAAGGACTGAAAAAGCAAAACATGTTTTGTGGGGAAACTGTGTTGTTACGCTCTCTACTTCTTAAAATAGCATGGTAATAATCTGTCTTTGACTTTTTAAGCATCTTTTTTACAACTTTCTTTTAAACAAAACATAAACGCCTCCATTTTTTCTTGTCTTGGCTTTCGTACTTCTATCTGTTCCTGCAGGAATTTAGTGTTACCTCTCTGATATTGCCTAGAGCTCTTCCTTATCTTCCTGTTTCTCCCTCAGAAGGAGCTACAGAGTGTGATGTGACCACACTGTACAGCTTCTGCCCAATCTCCACCTTTCTTTAAATTGTCCCAGCAATCTTTCTCTTAGATCTACACACAGCAACTTCGGAGGAGTTTTTTTTAGTCTAAACCCTAGAAGGGAGCTTCCTGTTTACTTTTAGTAGGATAAATTTGTTGGCTACATAGAGGTGGTTCTTGGGTGACAAATTCCAGTATCTCCCATAATTTCCAAGCTGACATGGAAAGGGAAGACTATGGAAATTTCTCAGGGAGGTGTGTATATTCTGTCCAAGACCTATCTTTCCTGCTGGACTCAGAAACAGGATCTTTATAACCTTACAGACTTTACCCTTCAACCCCGTGCTGAAGTCCTTTGTAAATTATCCTCATTTCCCCCTGTGCCCTTGGAATATAGGAGTATCTGGGGCAGTTTCCAAATTCCTCAGTCCTTTGACTGTGTTGAAGTTGAGAACTTCCCTTACTAACTTCTTTAGTAATGTTTTTTTCCTCTTCAGTGAGTTCTTATTCTTGCATTTGAAGGTGATCAAAGCTGTCCCACTTACCTCAGAGTGAGAAGACCTAAATACTTCTTGTTTTCCTGAATCTGTAGTAAAAATCTGAAAAAAAATACTTGTTCTTAGAGGTTTGACCGTCTTCATGTCTGAGCCAACCAGGTGAATTTGTGAGAAATCTTTAGTGTTTGCTTTGTTCCCTTTCTAGAAAAATCTACTCTTTCCATAGCGAATTTAAGAGATGGTGGTAAGTGGCTGGAAAATCTACTGTTACTTTTCAATCACGTTTTACTTTATGTATGACACATTATATAAACACAGAAATACATTCTACATCATTTTCTTGATAATTTCACTTTGATGTTAACTGTAATGCTTTGCAAGAATTATTCCACTTTCAAAAATAAATAATTGTTGCAGAAAGATTACTTGTGCTTCAGGCACATATACATGAAACACTGAGATATTTATAGTATCTAATATGAATACCAAAATATATATGTGTGTGTGTATATATACATGTATCTATGTATATATAAAAAATACTGAAACATTTGTAGTGGAATACCTATTTTGTTGTATCTCCTGGTCAGTTTTACATTAAGGTGTTAGTCATCCATGCAGTCAGTGACTTGGTATTGTATATATAAAATAAGCAAGCTGGGATTAATGACGAGATCAAGTTCCACTTTCTGTTTCTGTGTTTAAATTGCTGTGGTGGCAGAGAGAAGGAAGGAACAGCATTCATAGTTTATCTCTTCATAATTTATTTCTGTTTCATGGAAATAACTTGTGAATGTAGTTAGATGCATCTCCAGTCTCTTATTTTATTCTTATTTGAGATAGGGGAATAGTTCTTTTTCCTTAGAAAAGATGCAGTTTTTCTCAGTAAAAGAATTGACTGTTTGGCCTATTCCATTAGTGATAGAAACTTAATTTTAATTTTAATATGCCCAGTAGTCTGTTGTATTTAATAATGACTTGCAACAAGCCTTTCACACTTTAATACGTGTGATTTATTAGTTATTGTAGGCAAACTTACACCACAAAAATTAATATTTTAAGTGACCTTTAAAAATGAGCTGGTGGTTTCAGGCTGAATTAATTCCTGTTTAGGAAAAAACAAGCTCTTTAATAACACAGAATATTTTAAAATCTTTAAAGTTGTTTTCTAGGCCACTGAAGACTGCATACTTCCCTGAAATATGACAACTTTCCTCTTTTTCCCTATATTTTAACTCAAAAGGGAAGGTCTTAAGTGTATCAATTATTATTAGTGTTTACTCTGTCTTGCTGACAGACATTTGCAGGCTCTTGGTTTTGTGTTTATTTTTTCCTTAGGTGCAGCAAACACATCTAAGCCAAAACTTCTTAACAATCGTTGTCTCACTAAATAGAGGAACAGAAATATATAGATAAAGGGGTAATGAAATTTGTCATCAACTTTCTTTCTGAGTTCTTGGCTGTGTGGAAATGCATGCTAATCAATTATTATGGTTTCAAAATTATTAGGGCTGCTTGTAAGTTGATTTCTTTTAATTTGAAGTGCATCCTATTACCTCCCATCTACGGTTACTGGTTATTGCAAGATGTGGAGACTTGATTCTGAGCTTAGAATTCGAGTGGTGGTTTGGCTGTTTGGTGTGATTGTTTACATAATGGCGAAAACCATGAACAGACCAGAAGAAGTACCTGGTTTTGACTTTTGAGCTTGAAGAGACAGAATCTGAAACCCAGGAGAATCTGAAACCCAGGGGATGCACATTCAGTCTGCAGGGGGTTTCAGCTTTGGAAGTTACAGGTTCCCCTTCAGGTGCACTTAGAGCAGTGGTCTGATAAAAGGAAAAAGAACCTGAGTCTCTGCTGCAGGTGATTTCTGTCTTTCTTTTAACATTAAAAGGCAGCTCTCTTAGGCATATATTCTTCCATAATTTAAGTGTTTTACTTTCCTCTTAGCTCAGGCAAAAGCCGTCCCTGATTATATTCCTCGTGTTTTCACAGGTTTCATTTTAAAATTCTTTTCCTAGCATTCCCTTTCATCTGATGTAAGAGAAACAAACAACAATTGGTGTCCGGTGCAGTGATGGCTAACAACAGCTCTCCCTGTGCTTGTGCATGTATTCCAGTGGAGGATTTGATGAACCCGAGCCTTTCCGTGAGTTCAGTTGCAGCACTGGCTGTGGTTCTCAGGGCAGAGGAGCTCTGAAGGCAGGCTTAGTTACCTTCACATGTCTTCCCCTGCAGCTCAAGTTGCTGCCACTGCTATTTTGAAAGAAAAATTCCACATCCAGGATACATAGAACTTGGCCTTTAGGGTTTGATACGCATTTTGTCCCCACCGTTTGGTGGAGTAAGCTTTTGAAAAATAGTTGTTAAATTTGGTAACATTGTTGGAATCCTTGTTCAGCTGTGAGTTTTAAGTCCTATTTTAGTTGGCTTAACAATTACCAACAGTAAAATATATGTGAACATTTACTCCCCTGAAATGCTGATTGCCTCAACAGGAACTGTGGTTCTAAAAGATATGACAAATGAGTTGTGTTGCACATCCTCACAGTTTGCTTTTTCTTTTTTTCCCTGAGGAACAGGAGGAGAAAGGAAGTTATAAGGGCAGGAGAGCTAGGCTTTTTTTTTTAAATAGATATCCCAGAAAGTTCTGGGTACTTGAGTTTGAAGTGTTTAAGTGTTGAAATAATTTAATAAAGCTGTTGCTATACATTTAGACGGTTTTAGGTTTATGATGATGAAAGAAAAGTACTTTTCTCCTCTTGTCACATGTTTCTGGCTTGTCTCTTTGTGCTTGGCCATGTGATCAGTGTGTTCAGAAAGTGTGTGGGGCTGCACCCTGTGGGACTGGCCCACCCTGCACACTTGGTACCTTCCACATGTTCACCTGACCCTACAGTGGTCAGATGTAGTGAAACAGCAATGAGTATTCACTTGAGTTTTCAAAGCCAAATGTATTTTCTTTTTGCCTGCCCTAAAAAGAAATGAGATGTCTGTGTCCAGGCTCTACAGCAGTTATAAACATTGTATTTGTGGCAATGAGCTGGAGGAAATAAACCTTACCTATACACTGTGCTACCACTGTTACCTGGTTTCTGCTTAACTTCAGTGATCTGTAGTTGTTCACGCAGAGACAGAGATCATTTACATTTGTATTCAGAGAGCATTTCCAGGATTACCAGCAGTGTCTGGTTAGAGCTTTCTGCCTGTCACATGAAGCTGAATGTTATTTTCAAGATGGACCAACGTATTTCTTCCAGAAGCTGCAGTAGGAGAGTAGGGCGCTGCTAAGAGCTCAGCTTCAAGATTCAGTCTCTATTTTTAGAGATGCGTACAAGGGCAGGAGGGAAAAAACCTTGCCGTTTTCAGAAAAAGCAGCAGTATTTGCACCTTTGAGGTACATGAGCACACTTTGAAGTTTCCGAAAGAAGAGTAGCTGGTGAAAGCATAACATAAAGTCCATGAATGAGTCTATTCAGGGAACTTCTTAGCAGAGCTACATCCCCATGTTTTACCTCTTGAGAAGGTGCAAACTTTATCATGTAAGACCAGAGTTTGGACGTTTTCATTAATTGGCCTTAGAGTTTCTGTTAGGATCAAATGGTAGTTAGCAAATCCTTTCTGGCAAGTGAGACAATGTTGCCCTTTCTTAGTAAACAGGGCCCTGGGTGTAACAGTACCCGTCTGTGTCACCTGGAGGCCGAGCTGTTGGGGAGTTTTGTGGTGTGAGTAGACAGAAGGTGCGTCTTGTATGAAATGCAAGGAATGCTCACTGCTCTGAATGGTACTTAACAGCTGTGGCTCCAGTTTCTGTGGGATAGACCTGGGTAAGGGTCTGCTGCAGTGCAACAGAATTACTTGGGTAAGGCTCACTGGGGCTCACATAAAGCTTTTAATGAAAGTACTAATCTATTGTAGGGAAAATGTGGCTGAAATAAAAGCAGGTGATTAATAGCACACAGTGTGCTTTTTGGGCAGATATACTGGCAGAAGAACGGTAGTTCTTTATATTTTAAATTTATGATTTTTAAATGTGAAATGTCGACAAAACGAGGACCAAGTTGCGCTGCCTGTTACCCGTTTCCCTACAAGCATGGCATGGCAGCGACACTGGCTGTCTCCACATGGCAGAGACTCCCTCCACCCCCACGGCTCTAGTTTGAAATTAGATCAAATAAGGCTCACACTACCAAAGGACGCAAAACTCTCCTTCAGGAAATTATAGTACTTTTTGGTGAAATTGTACTACAGTAGGACTTAAAAGGTCAAAGAACAGAAAGTGATCAATCAGAACCTATGTAACCCATGGTTAATGATTATAAAACAGGAGTTAAACAAATCTGTTTTGTACACTAGGAAGTAAAGCATTACTTTAAAGAAAATTCTTTTAAGATGAGCAGTTTGAAAACACTCACTTTGAAGAAGCCTCTTTGCATATTAAGCTATAAATTAGCTTGGCAAAATAGAGTTGACATCAAGAATCCTCTTGAAGAAACTGAAGTTCTAAATGCTACCAGCATTAAAATTAGTAACTCGAGTGTCTCTTTGGGATCAGAATGTTCTTTTAATTTTTTAATTTTTAAAAATTTTCTCAGACATAGACTTAGAAGAACCGTGGACTCAACTAGTTGTGATCAGTCTGTGTTCTTGTATGTGAGAAATTTTTCCAACTCAGTGTATGTTTTTGGAATTATCATCCTTTATTTGCATATAATAGCAAAATATCATACCATTACATGGGTGATCCTGCAGAGATAAATCATCATAGTGCTGAGATATGCTTATCAACTCTGCACCTTTGTGGTTCTTGACATCTAAACCTTAAATTGCCTCATCTGTTAAATGCTGTTCATGTCACTTAGCAGAATTAAATTTGCTCTGTGTGAATTTCTGTGCATATGGATTTAGAAAACACAGCCTGACTTACACTAAAATTCTTAGATCATGTTAAGTTAGTTGCACATACATGTAGGTCAAATGGTGAAACTTTGGTAATTCTTGGTGGTTAATCTTTTGCTGCTTACCTTCTGAAAGGATTATTTGGATTTGTCCTGCTGTGAGTAATAAGATCTGTAGATAACATTGCACACCTAATGACAGTTTTTTTCATCTTCAGGACTAATGGCAAAGAAGTAAACCAGCATGGCAGCTATGGTCCCACCTGTGAAGCTGAAATGGCTTGAACACCTAAACAGCTCCTGGATCACAGAAGACAGTGAATCTATTGCAACAAGGGAGGGAGTTTCTGTCTTGTATGCTAAGTTAGTTAGCAATAAAGAAGTAGTGCCATTGCCCCAGCAGGTTCTGTGCCTCAAAGGACCTCAGTTACCAGATTTTGAGCGGGAATCTCTATCTAGTGATGAACAGGACCACTACTTGGATGCCCTTCTTAGCAGCCAGCTGGCACTGGCAAAGATGGTGTGCTCAGACTCTCCGTTTGCTGGAGCTCTTCGAAAGCGTCTCCTTGTGCTGCAGCGTGTCTTCTATGCACTTTCTAATAAATACCACGATAAGGGTAAGGTGAAACAGCAGCAGCATTCACCAGAAAGCAGTTCTGGATCCACAGATGTGCACTCTGTCAGTGAACGCCCGAGGTCGAGTACAGACGCACTCATAGAAATGGGAGTTCGGACTGGATTGAGCTTGTTATTTGCACTGCTGAGACAAAGCTGGATGATGCCTGCGGCAGGACCCGGCCTCAGTCTTTGCAATGATGTTATCCATACTGCAATAGAAGTTGTGAGCTCTTTACCACCTTTATCTCTAGCAAATGAAAGCAAGATTCCACCCATGGGTTTGGACTGTTTGTCACAAGTAACAACTTTTCTTAAAGGAGTAACGATTCCAAACTCTGGGGCAGATACTTTAGGTCGTAGATTAGCTTCTGAGTTGCTTCTTGGTTTGGCTGCCCAACGAGGTGCCTTGAGATATCTTCTTGAATGGATAGAAATGGCTTTAGGTGCTTCAGCTGTAGTGAACACCATGGAGAAAACCAAGTTGCTGCAAAGTCCGGAAGGGATGATCAGCTTTGATTGCTTTATGAGTATACTGACTCAGATGCGCCGATCTCTGGTAGGTATAACCAGCTTTGGTTTTTCTGCATTGCAGTGTAGTTGAACTCTTAACTGAATAGTTTCTCCACACCAAATGCCAGTTTGCTGAATATGTGAGAAAGGGCGCTTTTTGTGAATTTTTTTCCCCCCTATTTCCTTTGTTACCCACCATCTCTCTCTTTCCCTTCCTGCCCACCTGCTTCCTCATAGGTAAAGATGAAACAGCAAAATAATCTCTGTGTTGTCATTTTTGGTGTTATGCTTTAACTTCAGGGAAAGAATTGAGCACATACTTGATCCACCTGGACTTGTACATTTAAGTTCATAGCAAAAAAAGTTAGAAAATTCAAAGTTTTACAATACACCTGGTTTCCTGTTAGTTATTTTTATTGGACATTCCTACTTCCCAGTTCACCTGGGCCTCTGCTTATACATCTTCAGGATGTTCAGCAGTTTTGCTGATGCTCAGAAATTAATGTGATAAGAAAATGAGCTAAATTGGAAGCGTGGCACACTGTTTTGTATATTGAGTGCTTACTTCTGGTCCTAGATGAATATTGCTTTTAAAGGTATGACATTATTGCACAGTATGCAGTCGGAGGCTGTGCCAAGCTTCTGCCTCATGTGCTCAGACTGAAACAGGGAATGACTTTTTCCCTCAGGTGGTCATTCTTTTCTTTCAGGCTTGTAGTGCTTGTTAATAAACAAAAACTCTAAAATCTAAAAAAGATTCTAAAGAAGATCTGAAAAATCTTTTAAAGAATGGAGTCCATGAGAAGAGCATGGCAGTGGCAGTGCCTGGATTGGACTAAAGGTCCTGATGGGCAACTTTATTTGTTGTTAGTTTTGAGCTATATATACAGTTAGAGACCAAAATATGAAAGATATGTAAACATAAAATTAATTATTAGTAGTAATTTCAAAATAATTATCACTTTAAATGCAAATAACATGCATTTAATTACAAAATAGTATTAGGAGAAATTAACTCTGAACCCAGATAGTTTCACAGAACTGAATCATTAAGAATGTTGGACTAGCACTTGTGACAGTTTTATTTTCCTAAAGTGTATGCAGATACCACAGCTCAGGAGAGAGGTAGTGTACTTATGCTTATAGAAAGAGCCATTTGTTTTTGCTTAGCTGTAGGAACAAATCCCTGATGCATTTTGTTCAGGTGGACTGTTGCTGTATTGGAAGTGTGTTTCTCCTAATAACAACATTTAAACGTTGTAGGGATCATCTGCTGATCGAAGTCAATGGAGAGAGCCAACCAGAACATCCGATGGCTTATGTTCTCTGTATGAGGCAGCTCTGTGTTTATTTGAAGAGGTATGTCTTGAAAAAAACTGTAAGTTATTGTAGTTTATTTCCCCCTCAAACATGCAATTCGTGTGCGCATGCAGCCGTAACTTGACCAAGTTATTCTGGGGTAGAAGAGGTGAAAAAAACATTGAAAAACCAAGATGTAGTGAAAAAGTCATTTGGGCAAGCTAATGATATGGTCATTGTGATTTGTATTTTAGGCAGTTACCATGTTGAGGGCCGATTAAAGCTGCATTAAACATTGTGGCTGTATAGGAAGAAGTCTAAAGTGCTACTGTGTAATAAATCTCTGGTTTGAACAGGTTTGTCGAATGGCTTCAGACTATTCAAGGACATGTGCCAGCCCTGACAGCATTCAAACGGGTGATGCTCCCATTGTGTCGGAGACCTGTGAAGTGTATGTGTGGGGCAGTAACAGCAGTCATCAGCTGGTGGAAGGAACTCAAGAGAAAATACTTCAACCCAAGCTCGCTCCCAGTTTTTCTGATGCGCAGACGGTGGGTAACGTTTATTGGTGGTATGTTACGTAACATTCAGCAGCTTTATAGTCACAGTATGAAACTGAAAAATAGTACTTTATTTCTGGGTGTCAAGTTGTAATGAAGGGATGATGCTCAGAACTGGTCACACAGGTTATTTTACTGAGAATATCTTGCTACTTTTATTGATGCCTGGGAAAAGCATTCTGGTTTGTTTCTGATGACACACAGAGATAAATATCTGTGTAACAAGAATGACTGAATTACCTGCCTTGCTCTGTGGAAACAAGTTTAGTTGCCTGTAGTTGTGTTGGTGGGTTTGGTTTTGGGTTTGGTTTTTTTTAATGTTGGTTAAAAGGTGTCTTAACTACTCCATGTTCTTTTCCACTGGTGGTTTTCACACCCAAGATTGCCAAGTTTAAAACTCCAAACTGGGCTAGTTGCTGACACAGCAACCTTAATTAGCTTTGTGAAAATCAGTGTACATGCTCTTTCTGCTCTCAGTCACAGATTCTGCAGTTGCAACTGGGCACTTCTATTGATGCATCACCCAGAATATAATAGTTTGCTTTTCTGGTACTGTATTGGCTTTGCAGTGTTGACTTAAGTAAAAGCACTTTTTGTTCACTAGACGATTTAGGTGCGTTTTCTGAAATTGTTTCTGTGGACGTCACTGATGTATTTTATATTCCAGTGGGCTGCAGGACTGGAAATCATAAAACAAGTTTATCCATTCAGAAAACTTTCAAAACATTCTAAAGACTAATACACGAGAATGGAATGCATGATCTGAATGAAGGGGTTACTCTTTTAATAGTTCTGTATTCAACTCTACAGCTATGAAGACATTAATTAATTCCCACTAAATAGGGCTGTTGCCACCTGTTTGGGGCTGTTTGATGATGTGCCTTTATGCTTCAGATGGAACCTGCTCTGCACTTCTGCTGGGTTAAGATTCCTAAAGGGAATTATTTCTATGTTAGTCCGTTTGCTGTTGGGACATTTCCTCAGCTGAGCTCTGACTTCCCCATAGGGGCAAGCTCTTATTTTCTTAAAAGCTTTTAATCATTTCTTTGATGTTCACATAATTAAAATGTGTAGTCTCAAGTGAGTGGATTTTTAGCATTTGGTGTACTTCTGTAATGTTACCACTTGGTACTGGTTAAAATTGTACAAAACCTGCAGTGTTTTACCAAGCTGTTACTTTGTCTTTTTTGCTTTAAAAAAATTAAGATTTCCAGCCATGAGTTTTGGAGATCTGAATATAGCACAAGTTCTGTAGTCTGTAGAAGAGATACAGATAAATAAAATAATCACTGTTTACATACTTTAGTCGTGAAAATAGATTTAATCATAAAATATTTTCCAAGAATTTTAGTTTTACTGCTTGCTGAATTCCAAATTATTTTTAATTTTTACATTATCATATATGAATAAACCTGAAATTCTGTTAAAAAATACAAACTTCTAGACCTATGTGTGAATTTTGGATTTATCTAATTTCTGCATTTCTCTGTCCTTTTTTCTCTTGGTAGATTGAAGCTGGACAATATTGTACATTTGTCATTTCTACGGATGGTTCTGTTAGAGCCTGTGGGAAAGGCAGCTATGGGAGACTGGGACTGGGAGACTCCAATAATCAGTCCACATTGAAAAAATTGACTTTTGAGCCTCATAGGTCTATTAAAAAGGTGTCCTCTTCAAAAGGATCTGATGGTCACACTTTAGCATTTACAACAGAAGGGGAAGTCTTCAGCTGGGGTGACGGTGACTACGGAAAACTGGGACATGGAAATAGTTCAACTCAGAAATATCCCAAACTTATTCAGGGTCCCCTGCAAGGAAAGGTATGTTTTGTGTAGTAGAGTAGCTGTTTTTGTTCTGTTCAGTTGGGATGATGTTGTGTAAAGTTTGAAATATATAAAATCCTAAGAAAAAGTTCTGTGTTGTTTGTAGACTTCCCTTTGAGGCTGGGTCTGCTTTCAGCAAAACAGCAGAGCTTGTGGTTGCCTCTAGGCCTGTAATTTGGACAGAGGCATTGTCAGGAAAGCTTCTCATAGTCTTGAATCAAACTTGCTCAGGTGCTTTTGCTGAATTGCAGTTTCAGTTTTGCTAGTTGCAACATCAAGGCTTTCACATACAGCTTTTCAGTGTTTTAAACGTCCGCTGATGCTTCTTTTTTCTCCTGTAAGACTAGGAGATCATGATGTTAAAGCTACTTGATAAACAAATCATTAGCAGTTTTGCATATAAACTTGCCTTTTTATGGACTTATTTCCCCTTATCGAATAAATAGAAAAGATTGCAAAAATTGTGTGTACTTGATCCATGTGAATGAACAAGTTAATGTAGACTCCTTCTGAAACTTGACTCTCCCAAGCCTTCAAACTTCCTACTTGATTTGTGTAAAAACTTCATCTTTCTTTTTGCATGTGATGTAGGTGGTTGTGTGTGTGTCAGCGGGCTACAGGCACAGTGCTGCCGTTACAGAAGATGGAGAGCTGTACACATGGGGAGAAGGAGACTTCGGAAGATTAGGTAATTTGAAAATTTGAGATGCTTTTGGTAAAGTTCCTGTGTCTAGTAATGATTTTATACATCTATTTGCCTTGTTCTCTAATTGTCCCCTCTATGTACACATACTCATGTACTCAGGTGTGTGCATACGGGTGACTAGTGCAGAGACTCTTAAAATTAACGCAGTTAATTTTACAAAGTTGGTTTTTTTTAAAGATTTTTTATTTCAAGGCAAGCTGCTTTTATTCATTTGTAAGACTATGGCTGCTATTGCCACTGGAATTTAAACAGTAGACATTTTAAATAAATTGGAATTCTAGATAAACCTCATCTAGTGTGATGGTAGAATGATTCTTTGAGTAGTCAGCAATAACTGGCTAATAATATCAAGGGTCTGATTCTAATAAGGATACTTGATGTTAAGTTTGCCAGAATGGCCTAGTGTCCTTTTACCTTAAGACATCTAAAAAGTTAAATTTAACCAAAACAAGAAACCCTGTATTACTGTTTGCTTCAAGTTCACTTTTCTGTTTCATCATCTTTGCTGTACAGCTGCTATGCCTGGTATTAAACCACCCTTCTCGAGCAGGTTCAGTTGAACCAACAGGTTTTGCATAGAAAATTGGTTCAAGTTGGGCTTTAGTCCCCTTCTGTTTTCTTGTCTTTGAATGTCACAGTCACCAAGTCTAGAGGGGTAAAAACAAGCAAGTGGCAGGGGTGGAAGATGAGGACAATGTTCAACAATCACAGCTTTCAAGGGAATCAGCAGAAGTTCTGAGTGTATCCCTGTTGTTAAGAAAAGAACTCTGTGTTGGAGGTTTAATTGGAATTTTGGTGGGAATTGTGGAAATGTTCTCCTTGAGTTTTAGATTAACGTGGAATTTGATGTTTTTTGGGGGTCTCGGAGTGTGCAATGACGAGTTCCAGCACACAGCTAAAAAGTAATGTTTCATTAGGTTGTAGGAAGTTGCTCATATTTAATCAGTTATGAATACCAGCGGTGTTGATTTTCCTCTCTTCTCCATTTTTCTTCCATATCCACAGAATTTCTGTAGTTTAGTAGAAATAAAGCTTTTTATAAAGTAGGTGATAGCTGTAATGTGTTTAGTTTCTGTGGAAAGGACCCATTAGAGCTGTGGCTGTCTAAAGGCAGCTGAGGGGCTGATCTGTTCTGCCTGTGCAGTATTGACGCGAGTGACAAAGCGCCCTTATTGCAGCTTCCTCGTGCTGTGCAGGAAACCTGCTGCCCAGTTTTGGAAAGTCTAGCTACCTAATCAGCTGGTATTAAAGGCCATTGTACTTGCAAATCTTTGTATTTCTTTTCAGCTAGGTAGAAAATAATCGTAAGTTTTAGAGGCAGTGAGATATGAACAGCTGTTCTGGAGTATGTCATAAAGATTAAATATTTAACTTTACCACAGATGTCTTCCAAACCTTGCTATGACTCTTTCCAAAAAGTGGGCAGAAATCGTCATTTGCGATGGCTGCAATACACGTGAAATTTGCAAAATCTTATGACTGCAAAACAGAAATACAACTTAAATCTTCAAAAAGAAAATACTTTTCTCTTTTTTCCTTAGGTCATGGTGACAGCAACAGCCGCAACATTCCAACTTTAGTAAAAGATATAAGCAATGTAGGAGAGGTTTCCTGTGGCAGTTCACACACAATAGCTCTGTCTAAAGATGGGAGAACAGTGTGGTCGTTTGGAGGAGGAGACAATGGTAGGTAAAACTAATGTTTTGGTAGTAATTTTTGTCTTGTTCCATCTGCCTCATAGTTTCAGTACTCCTTGCAGTTTGGTTCTGGTTTTTATTCATCATTTGGTAGCTGTTCAAGGAAAGGATTCTTATAAAATCTAAATACAATATTTGTAGTTCACCTGCAAGATTATAGGGTTTAAAAAAGGATTTTCAGTAGGGGAGGGGTTTCACAGCACAGAAAGGTCAGTGAATGGGTGAACAATTGTGGAAAAAATGTTGTGCTGATGACTTTCGGATAAGTTCACTCATGATATGACAGTAGCTGTTCACATCCTACAAACTATTACATTTAAACTGCCTGGGATTAGTATTTCAATTTTAAAATAGACTATAATAAATGTATATTTCTTCAAGTCTGTAATTACTGTAATTGAAAGAGAATAGGTTTTATAAAATATGTAATATGTTTTAATTTTAAAAATCCATTCTGACTTTTTTTAGTAATCCAAAAAGAATTCTTTTGGGATACTTTTAATTATTGTCTATCCATTGAAAATACCTTCCAGTTGTGTTTCCTCCTTCTGCAGGCAAACTTGGTCATGGAGATACAAATAGAGTATATAAACCTAAAGTTATAGAAGCCTTGCAAGGAATGTTTATTCGAAAAGTTTGTGCTGGAAGCCAGTCTTCACTTGCCTTGACATCAACAGGGCAGGTAGGCAAAACCAAGTTTTCACTCAAATTACGGGAGTTGACGAAGATGTGAGTTCACGTTATCTCAGCATTTATTATTTTGACTGTTGGGAAAATGTTCAACTAGTACTTAAGTAGAAGTGAAGTTCTTGATTAGAGATTGAAGTACCTAATGCACAAGAGTAATTCAAAATGTGCTAAGAGTCATCTAAAACACGCTTTTCAAGATTCTTCCTTAGTCACAGAAAACATAGCATTTCTAGGTTAGTAAATGTAACCAGCGTAAAATCAAATTGGATTCAAGAAACAAACAGCAGTGAAATGCTTGTAGTTTTTAATACAGTAGCAAACTCAGGTGTTTCGGTGGTTTAATAGGTTTTTAAAATGTATGTGTATATTAGAATGCAGGTGTTAACTAAAAGTTTTATTTCTGATCTGAAAAATCTCAGGAAAGCTTGGAGATAAATGTTGAGGTGGAAAAGGGGGCCCTTCCTGGCATGATGGATACATGTAATCCAGTCAGCATTTCCACTGGCCAACTGGCCTCCCCACCCTCAGCTATGTGACTCAAAGGCAGTGCATTTTCAAAGGGGAGATTTGGAATGTTGACGTTCACTGTAGCAGTTTGTTTTCCTGCGGCAGCCTCCCCAGTGCTGTGCTCTGTGGCCGGTCACCTCAGTGGCTGGGGGAAGGAACACTGTATGAGATGCATGTTCCAGTCAGGAAAGTCCTGTGCACGTTGTGTTGAAAGTGTAATTGCAGTTATTGTGCAGGTGGCTTGCTGGGTTGTTGTTTGTTGTGCTCACCAGTAACACAAGTCTGACCTGCAGCTGTTTTGTGGTTGGTTTGCTCCAGGTTTATGCGTGGGGCTGCGGGGCCTGCCTTGGCTGTGGCTCCTCGGAAGCGACCGCTCTCAGACCCAAGCTCATTGAAGAGCTGGCTGCTACCAGAATAGTTGACATTTCCATTGGGGACAGTCACTGTTTGGCACTTTCTCACGGTAAAGAGAGTGAGGCATAAAAATACATAATCCTCCTCTTGATCAAAAGCAGTTGTATCTCAGCTTTTGTTTTCTGCTTTATTTATGTTTGTAGATAATGAGGTTTATGCTTGGGGTAACAATTCAATGGGACAGTGTGGTCAGGGAAACTCTACTGGCCCCATTACTAAACCGAAGAAAGTAAGTGGTTTAGATGGAGTTGCAATTCAACAGATTTCAGCAGGAACATCCCATAGCCTTGCCTGGACAGCTCTTCCAAGGGACAGGTATAATTTTATTCTTTTATACAAGTCCACTTTGGGATACATTTAACTATTTCCTGAAGGTGTTCCCACATCGTGTTGTAATGTTTTGGTCTGGAAAGTCTTCTTCCTCTCCTCTTTCCTCCCTCGTCTTCTCCAATTGTTGCATGTTACAAGTGAAAACGTATCAGCACCAAAGATATGGATATTTCTTTGTATAGGAACGTTTCTTTTGTGCAGTTAGACAAAACCTACCTCTGTTTACTAAAAATTGACAAATTAGTGGGAGGTGAAACAACTCAGTATTTTTTATTTTTTGCTTCTGAGGGGATTTTTTATGGTTTCGGAAGTTTCTTTTAGTGTAAGAAGGAGTACACTAATCAGGAGACTTTGGGAAAGGGGGAAGTTCAGACAAATTACTGAGGTGCATTTAGAGATTTAAAAGAATTTCTGTATGGTTGTCTGTTAAACTAAAAATAGGTACCTAAATAAATAGTTTGATTATTAATATACAATAACTCAAATAATACTTTTACACCAAAGATGTTAGCAAGTGATTGAAGTGAACCAGAAAACTTTTATGTATGGATTAACACAAAGGAACAGAAAAACTTAGTATTTGGAAGATAATTCAAGAAGAATTTCAAATGCTCTGTTTTCAGGGGAGCTATCAACTGAGGAAATAATGAGACTCAAATAGGACTAAGTGGTACTTCCCCTTTTGAGTTCTTCCTGCATTTTATCAAAGTCTCTAATCTGACATTTGTACTAAAACCAGCTTTGTGAGTACTGCTCAGCCTTTGCACGAATCAGATTAAATGCATATGGCTTCATATTTATGGCATTGAGGTGTTTTTGTCCGTAGATGTGGAGTGTTTGATTGTAAGGAGTTTTACAGAAAAGAGAGTAGAAAATACCTTCATGGGTCAGGAAGTTGGTCTGCCATAGTTGTACTAGTTGGTCTAAGAAAGAAGCTGGTTTAGTTAAGTATGTATTCAACCTGCTTAAACTATTAATTTATTAAAACAGTTAAGTGTTTCCAGAAGGTAATTTACTTTGATGTTTGATTCCAGGCAAGTTGTGGCATGGCACAGACCCTATTGTGTCGACCTTGAAGAAAGTACCTTTTCACATCTTCGTTCCTTTCTCGAGCACTACTGTGACAAAATTAACAGTGAAATTCCTCCTCTTCCTTTTCCTTCATCAAGGTACATACAGCCTATGCATGTTACAGATTTTTGTATTTGTTTTTTCTTTCCAGCAGCGGTGCATGGCTTAGTCCTGGTTATTCTGTTCTTTAACTAGCGTAAGTCTGGTTTACTTGCTCGCTCAGGTGCCGTTTGTTTTGAATTACTCTAGTGCCTTTGTGTAACAGAGGAGCTTTACAATGTCTCAAGCAGGATCTTTAGTCTGAAATTTATTTTCATTATGCAGTGAATTAAATGCTTTACTTCAGAGTTTTCCTTTGAAACACATTTTTGTATGTAGTTGAAATGCATTTAGTGTTTCTGTGTTGTCAGTTCTTACTCCTGTAACCAGTGTTTCAAATTTTTTTTTAAGAGGACTAGAAATGAATATCCTGACTCTTTGTTTTTAACCCAATTGTTGTATTCCTAAATCTTCTGAGAGAAGATTATATTTATTACTTCTTAAAAGTTTTTTTTTCCCTCTGTGTTTAGTATTATTGTTTATTTCTATATTTTGGGATGGTTTTACCTCATAATTCATGGGACTACTAATCTAAAGTGAATGCCTCTTGCAACCATTGTCCCCAAATACACTTCTCTATTCTAGTTTCAGTTTTTGTTCTTTTAAGCAGATTGGCAGTAAGTTTCTCAGAGGAGTTTCCTTAAACTCCTAGTTCGAATTTACTTGCCTTTCTAGTATGAGAAATCAAAGGAGAATTAAAAGCTTAGTGCACAAATAAGTGGAAGGGAGTAATGCTAACAATAGGAGAGGTTAACAGGTATCTATTCCTTTTACAGGGAACATCACAATTTTCTTAAATTGTGTTTGAAGCTGCTTTCTAATCACCTTGCACTTGCACTGGCTGGGGGTGTAGCCACCAGCATTCTTGGCCGGCAGGCTGGTCCTCTTCGAAATCTCTTGTTCAGACTGATGGACTCTTCTGTCCCTGATGAAATTCAGGAAGTAAGTAATGCCTTGTTGTTTACATGTGAAAATTGTACTGCTCTCTGCTCTTTTTTTTTCTGACTGTGTAGTTAGATATTTATCTGATTTTCTGAATGATTCTGAATTGCCAGTTTTACTCATGAAAGTTAAAAAATTTAGTCACCATCACTGTTTTATGATCTGAAAGCAGAGGGGAATGATTGCGTAAGAATTTCAAAAAGCTGCTTTATTTTGTAACTTTTAAATTATTCTTCCTTGTAATAATGAACCTAAAATGTTATTGTTGTGGACTGAGTAACTAACTTGGTTGAGTAATTCTCCTAAGATGCACTCTCACAGGAAATAGCAACTCTCGTTGGTCTTGTTTCACTCCTTCAATGTACCGCACGTTTGCATCACAGCATGAAAGATTAGTGTGCTATTATGTGGTAGAATTCTGATTAAATGAAATTAAGCAGATATTTGGGATATATCATTTGTGATGTACTGTATTTTTTATGCATATGGGTGAGTTGATTGAGGGTGAGTTCGCCCTTCCTCACTGAAGAAGTATTTTCTGCTGCTCCAATTTTAGGTTGTAATTGAGACTCTGTCAGTTGGAGCAACTATGCTACTTCCTCCATTGCGAGAGAGAATGGAATTGCTACATTCTCTTCTACCCCAAGGTCCTGATAGATGGGAAAGCTTATCAAAAGGACAGGTAAGGTTAAGTAAAAATATGCCTGAGAGCAGTTGTGGTTTGCTTTGGGTTTTTCTGTGGGAACATCTTGAGCTATGAGGTGAGCCTCATTTGCAGAGTGTGGGCATATTTCTGGGGAGATGCAGTGCAAACCCCAGCATAACAAAATCTGTGGGGCAGCCTGACTAAACCAGAATGGAGTGAGACAGGGAGCACTGCTTGTTTTCTCAAGTGAAGGTCGACTACAGAGAACTTAGGAATTGCTGTAGTAGTGTACCCAGACAAGTTTAGAGATTAGATGTTTTTGAATACTAGATTGATTTAACAAGCCTTGGTAAAAGAAAATTAACTGTTTTCTGGGATGAGTATTTGTATAATGCTTTCCCTACATGGATTTCACCCTGCTTTGCAAAGATGACTGCGAGGTTCTTTTTTGTACCCTTTTTCCCATGTACAATGTAGAAAAATTGTGTGTCACCCCGTCTTCCCGAATAATCAGATAACCATGACAGACTGGAGAAATTTCTGGTTCAGTGTCTTAACCTCATTGTCCACCATGTGGTCAGTCTAGTTTCTGTCTCTCTTAATCTCAGATTTTAGTTAGGTATGGTCAATCTCATTCAGTATATTTATCCATTCTCTAATAGTACAAATCTTCAGGAAAACCTGGAGTATTTTGGTAAAGCCCTCCAGCTTATTTCTGTGTCCCATTAGAATATTTTTGTTGGGTAACAATGTCTAATGCTTTTTTTTCCTAGTTCATTATTTTATCTTTATTAACAAAGAGTGATTTTTGTGTCTAAATGTTTTTCTTTAGAGAATGCAGTTGGACATAATTCTGACAAGCTTGCAGGATCACACCCATGTAGCTTCTCTGCTTGGCTATAGCTCCCCATCTGATACCACAGAAACTTCCTCATTGTGTATCAGCTATGGAAACCTCTCTGATCAAGCATATGCTGTCCAGAGCAGTCATCCAGATACTCATCTAGCTGAAATCTTAATGAAGACTCTTCTAAGAAACTTGGGATTTTACACAGTATGTATAGGCTTCATATTAATTTATTTTTAAAATTTTAATAATTTTTGATATTTTGAAGGGTTACTTTTTTCCCCCATCTTAAGAAAATGATGCTCATTTTGTTTATCTAAAGTAGCAGTGGTACATGTATTTCTCTTTAAGTGGACTAAAGTAATTTAAATCATCTCTAACACTATGGTTCTAATATTGCTATAGTGGTATTTATTGTTTAAGGTGACTTATGTGAATGCAGCTGATTTCATATCAGACTATTTTATTGATCTTGCTTTGGCTTCAGATTTTTTGGAAGATAGAATGTAACACAAGAAGTAAATTGATTGTATGCAGTGTTTGTCAGTATAATCTCAGCCACCAGGGAACAATAAGCAGACACCAGGAGCATGAATCTGTTTAATTAACTTCACTAGGGTGGTAACTACCTTGTAATAGAGCAGCAAGTACAGGTCAGCTGCCTTATTAAACGCAGCGTGTCAGCCAGATTGGTGTTCTTAGAAAGTGTAGGGAGCGTGAGAGCAAATCACTGACTCAGCTTTTTATTCAACCAGCCAGTTAAATACAACAGCGAGAAGAAATCAGGGGTTTGGACTTCCCTGGCACAGTGTGGAGCTCCTCAGGGCAGGGTGGCAGTGTTTTGTTCTTCTCTCTAGACCTCCTTCAGTCAGCGAGGTAGAATTGGCTGCTTTGAGTTGGCTGCTTGAAACTGGCTTGGTTTTTCCAGTGGATTGTGAAGGAAGTCAAGCAGCCATCTGTGTTCTCCTTGTATTGCCATCCTAGATAATGCAAGGAAGGATTCTAATGTGAGACATCTTATGCATCAGCCCACAGCAGATCCTAAGGAATTATTACTTATTTTAACACATTGTGCTTTTGGGGCTAGGTTAGGAGGTGAGTTTTTTAATCTAGTTATCCTTGGTGAGGAATAAAGACATTGCTGCGTGTGAAAGAAACATTTTAAGAAATGTTCACTTGACAGCTACTAGAGTCACTCCTGTGACATTATAAACAATTGTAATTTCAAATTTGGTTTTCCCATGATCCACTTGACATTATCCAATTTCTCCATTAATTACAGGTGCACATAGTAAAGATAAAAATGCTTCTTTTTAGGTGATAGCAAAGTATTATAGCACTTGAAGCAGAGTTAATTGTTATTTTTTCCCCCTTTTGTCTTAATAGGATCAAGCCTTCGGAGAACTGGAAAAAAACAGTGATAAATTTTTACTGGGTACATCCTCATCAGAAAACAGCCAACCTGCTCATCTGCATGAACTTTTATGTTCCCTGCAGAAACAATTGCTGGCTTATTGCCACATCAACAGTGTTACCGAGGTGTGTGTCCTTATTTTTACGATTTAGAAGAGACAAAAATAGTTCAATATTCATAAGCACCAGAATGTTGTAAGGTTCCTTCTGAAAATCTTCTGAGTATTTGAAAGCTAAAGTGATTTAGATAGTGAACCTCTTACATGTATTTACAGAATTATTCTTATGTTTGTTTCCTTCTAGAATTCCAGCAGTGTGGCACTGCTTCACAAACACCTTCAGCTTTTATTGCCTCATGCTACAGATATCTATTCCCGTTCTGCAACGCTGCTTAAGGAAAGCTCTTGGAATGGTAGCGTTGGGGAAAAACTGAGAGGTAAATGTTCATGGAAAAATCAGGGATGATGGCTCTGTAAGCTTAGGGCACTTTTTCTTTGCTTAGGTTGGAATTAAAAAATCCCTAACTCTTCCTGTATCTGCATAAAGTAGGCATCCCGAATCTCCCCCAAAGGAGGAGATGAGGTGTCTACCCAGGAATGGCATCTGGTTCATGTTTTGGTAGGACATTTTGTGTGCAGGAAAAGTACAGGTTGGAGAATGTGAATTCTCTGTTCTGTTCACCTTCACTCCAGAATGTGAATATGAACAGAATACAGAATGTACATTATTGTTTCAGTTTCATTAGTTCTAGATTTCTCTTTTTCAAAGTACAATTATTATGATTACTGAAAAGTGTGTAACTTAAGTAAGAGATTAATAATATTAAAGAAACCCATCAATTCAACCTGTATTGTTTAAGACATTCTGAGGTAGCTGAGGTGCAGTTCTTTGACTTGTTAAATTGTGCTTACATGATTCCATAACTGTAACTAATTCAGGTTTGTTTTTTTCTCTGCAGATGTGATTTACGTATCAGCTGCTGGCAGTATGCTCTCCCAGATTGTCAACTCACTGTTGCTGCTGCCAGTGTCAGTAGCCCGGCCTTTGCTGAGTTACCTGCTGGATCTGCTGCCACCTTTAGATCGTCTCAACAGACTCTTGCCTGCTGCAGCCCTTTTGGAAGATCAGGAATTACAATGGCCTCTTCATGGTAAGTGTGATAACAAACATGCTCTTAATCTCAAAAATAAACAATGACGCCTTTTGTAGTGGAATTTAGCTTTCCCTTTTAAGATGGCTGATTTTTTTAGTCTAGCTACGTCTCTTTTTCAATTTCCTTAAAGTATTAATATCCCTTGCTGTGAAATATTTTTTCTGCTCTAATTGAGTGCAGTTTCCAGTTGTATCATTTATCTATACATGTTTATCAGAACACAAAGAAGTGTGTATTAGACAAAGCGGGTTCTTGGGTAGAGTTTAAAAGAGCCTTTACTTCATGAACAGCTGTGCCATGAATGGTGGTGGCCTCTGCTGCTGCCGCAGTTCCAATGTTCAGCGATCTGTTTGTCCTAGCTGCTGTTTCTTCAGTTGAAAGATTGCTGATTGAGGGGCAAATCTGCTATTAACTGGGAAATATTAGCAAGATCTGCCGTTAATTTTGGAATCGTTTGTAACACCTGGGCACCGGTGACTAACCTGGCAGTGAATACTTACAGGTGGCCCTGAGCTAATCGACCCTGCGGGCGTGCCCCTGCCGCAGCCTGCCCAGTCGTGGGTGTGGCTGGTGGACCTGGAGAGGACGGTGGCCCTGCTCATCGGGCGCTGCCTGGGGGGGATGCTGCAGGGCCCTCCAGTGTCCCCCGAGGAGCAGGACACGGCCTACTGGCTCAAAACCCCGCTGTTCAGCGACGGAGTGGAGATGGACATTCCTCATTTAGGTGAGCTGTTCAGTGCAAGTGGCTAATGGTCGGTGTAAATATTTGTGTTCAGGTGCGCGGTTTCTGATGATGTTTGAATAAGTCTCTGTACTGAAGGTTTATCTTTCAGCATTCTTGTCTATTTGTGTAGCAATACAGAAAGTTCCAAAACGGTATTTAAGTATATGATACAGTTTATAAAGGGTCTTGGAAATGCATAGAGGAGAAAAAAATCACAGTTTCTCAGTGAAAGACTACAGACTTCACAGAGTTAATCGGAAATGTTTTAGTCTTAGATGCTCAGCATTTAACAGACGCTCCAGGGACTCAATTTTTCATATTGATTATTGGAAAATGTATTTTATTCTACTTGCAAAATGATTTTTTTATTAATTAGAAACAATGCTATTAATAGCAAACTTCAGTGTGTACAATCTACCAGAACTGTTAGTGACTCAGCAGTGGTGTTCCAGTCATCCCTTCCTATCTGAATGGAGCACTTGCTTGTGCTTCTTTGTGCGCTGTTCCTCTTAGTTCACATCAACTCCTCCCTCTGGTCCTGAGCGGGTTACTTCAAGACTTACTTACAAGACAGAGTGTTTTGCAATGGGTCCAGGCAGCAGTTGCAAGTGTATAGCTGTGCAGTTCAGGCAGAATTAATGATACAGATTTATGCTATTGAAGAAGAGTTGGATAATGCATCTAAATCTCCAAAGGTTTTATGTAGATTGTATTTTAAGTCACTTCCCTATATAAGGTAAATTTGTGGAAGAAATATGACATATCTTTTTTTTTTTTAAACTAAGAGAAGAGTGAAAGCTGGTTTAAGTGCTTTTAGATAGATGTGTGTAATCCTCAAAATTTGCAGAGTTTAATTTCTTTGGTATTTCCCTTCTGTTAGACAAATGCATGAGCTCCTTGTTAGAAGTGGCCCTGTCTGGGAATGAGGAACAGAAGCCCTTTGATTATAAGCTGAGACCAGAGATTACAGTCTATGTTGATTTGGCCTTGGGTTGTACAAAAGAGCCAGCAAGGAGCCTCTGGATCAGTATGCAGGACTATGCTGTCAGTAAAGGTAAGGTGTTGAAAATATCTGTGTATGTTGAAAGTAAGTTAAATGCTCCAACTACACTCCTAGCACAATCCTGTATTTTCTTTGGCAACGATTTTTAATTCTACAACATGATAAACTTAATTTATTATTATGTTCCATGATCTTTCTTTTGCTTTTTCTGTTACTTACTTTTGACACTGATTTCAGTGCTTGGCAAACATGTAACTCAGAGTTGTTTTTCCCTCTGAACTAGTAAGAAGAAACTCTTGTTTGCTTACTCGGTTGTTTTTTCTATTTTCTGAGTAGAGCAGGGTGAAACTTGCAATTAAAAAGAAAAATTAAAGGGGAGGAGATGGGGGAAGGCAAAGTAACTTGCAAAATATGTTAGGAATGGAATGAAGGGGTAAGTCATCTTTTGTTTGTCAAGTCTCTGGGAGGCTGGTCTTACAGTAGTAATGGTTTTTCATGCTTATTGCCTAAAATCTGGGTTTCCTGCTCAAGCTTTCCAGGTTCCTTTTAATAGGATCCACTGAGCATTGTAGTTGTACTGTAACTGCTGTATCCAGAGATAATTTTCTGTAGCTGTGGCCAAGCTGAACCAGATGAAGAAAAGAGCAAATGGTATTGTGTGCCTGTTGAGGGCAACACAGGGAATTTTGTTACAGAATTCCACAGAAGTGGGAATTCCGGTAAAAAAACTACTGGTTATCTGTTTGCAAAATCAGAGTTGAATGGGTTAATATGTATAATTAGGGCTGTGGAACTGGGTTCCTTAGAAGTTGGTGTGGGTCTGCTCTGTTCAGCAGACTGAAAGTTGTATGGTCCCGTTAGCATAGCATCACATGCAAAGTCATGAAACTTGCTGAGGAGCAGGTGTGTTAGACTAGACTTACATATGGCCAGGTAAGTTTTGTCATTTCTACAGCAGTTTACAAGGATTTATAGATAATGTTGAACAGAAAAAAATATTATAAGCGTATTTGTAAAGAAACGGGACAGTAATTTTTTATTTCCTCTTGGAAAATTATGGTGCTCTATGAAGGTTTGCTTGGCAGTTCAGTTATTTTATAGTAGAGCAATGTTATTTTCATAATGGTTCTTTTTAAAGTGGGGAAAAGTTATTTTGAAATTATAAAGTCAGTTCCTTAAAAAAAAAAAAGGATTTAAATGGATCAAGATATTGAATACAATATTGAAAAAACAAATACTTTTGGGTTTTGGGAACAGTAGCCAGTTTTCATGAATCCTTTCTATTTTCAGATTGGGATACTGCAACTTTAAGTAATGAATCACTCCTAGACACTGTGTCCAGATTTGTCCTTGCAGCTCTTCTGAAACATACAAGTTTACTTAGTCAAGCTTGTGGCGAGAGCAGGCAAGTAACTTAAAGCTGCTTTTAGAAGTTCAGCTTGACTTTTTGAAAGGAAGTTTGTGTGAATTTTTTTTCTGGCTTGGGTGTGATTTTCTGTAGGTACCAGCCTGGCAAGGCCTTGGCAGAAGTTTACCGCTGTGTGTATAAAGTTCGGAGTCGCTTGCTTGCCTGCAAGAACATGGAGCTTATTCAGACCAGATCATCCTCCAGAGACAGATGGGTAAGGCTGTACATCTCTTTTCAGTTCTTCTGGCTTTACTGGCTATTACAAAAATATTACATCATGTTAGTTTCATTTATATTGCCAGTATTTTTTTCTATCCTGTTGAAAAACCTTCATGAGTTTTCAAATTAAAGCGGGCAGGGTATAATTAGGAGTCCATTAGTCTGGAGTATTGCCCACTTCCTTTCTCAGGGTAGGAGTCTAACATAGCTGCAAGAGACTCAGCACTTCTGAAAGCATTGGGTGTGCATGCAGTAAGTTCTGTTACTTCCAGAAATCCTCAGACTTAGAGATGCAATACAGCAAATCTGGTACATGCAGTAGATTTGTTGCTGCAGATTTAATACCATTGGGAAAAAGTACCTGGTTTGCTTTTGCACAGTATACCCAGGCTTATGGTTTCTAAAGGCTTTGGTGCTGAAGTGTCAAAGTTTGACTGTAGTGTCTAAGTAAGCATTACAAGGAGATATTTTTCTGCAAATAATCTGAGTCATGGTTACAAAAGGGAAATTAAATTTTTCGACTTAAGTATTTAAAACCTTGAATGTAAACAACTGTCTTTGTTGTTTATTTCACACAATATCAAAAGTATTTTTTGATAGAAAAACCCTCTTATTCAATACCTGTGTCCTTGTGCATTTATCTTTCATTTTGGTGAGAATTAGTTTCACTTTGTGTGTGTATTTTTTTTAATCAAGATGCTAGATAACCAAGAATCTGCTGATGTTGATACTCAAGAACATTCTTTTACTCGTACAATTGATGAAGAAGCAGAAATGGAGGAGCAGGCAGAACGTGACAGGGAGGAAGGACACCCAGAACAAGAAGATGAAGAGGAGGAAAGAGAACATGAAGTTATGACAGCTGGTAGTAAGTACTGGTTATGTGTGTCAGTAATCCTATGTCCTTTGGAAGGACAGTGTCTTTTTCTCTCTGAGGTAAAATTGAGAAATTATTTAAAAGATTATGAAAGATTTGCCTGCATAAACATTTTGAGAGGTTTATACAATGGTGTAATGCTTTTTATTGGTTCAGGAAAGTTTTTAGGTACAAAGGAATGTGAATACTAAGCAAGTTCGCTGCAGTTTAGGGCATGTGACATACCAACACTTCTGTATGCACTGTCTAGAAGACTAGTTGGTTTCATCTTGTTTTCTCTTAAAGTTCTTGTCATTAGATCTCTTGAGTTTTCACCACAGTATTTACATATAGGATTTTGGCTGTGTTTATATGTGTTGTTATTTTATGTAGTAAGCTCTGAAGGGTAATGTTATTCTGAAGATTGAAAACAAAACTGTTGATAACAGTGGACTGATGGTGTTGGAATTCACTGCTGTCTTAGAGTATCTCTGCTCTTAAAAATGTGGAGATTTTAGTCAGAGTTTGGTATTTTTAACACTATTTGCCGTATTTTCTCCTGGGCTTTCTAAACATCTTGTTTAGTTCTTCAGAAGATAGCTTGAAAAAGGTGAATTTCACAAACTGGTGTTACACTGATTGGGGTTTGTAGTCCAGCTTGATGGGGTAGTTAATCCTTAATTTTTGCAGTTTCCGTAAAGCATCAGACAGTCACCCAAGGTTGGTTTTCCCTGTTGGGAACTGAGTGTTCTCCAAGACAGCATTTGTGTTAGCCTTGGAAAACTTCTGTAGAATGCACATAGCTTAAAAAATGAAATTGGCCGAGTTGAAATATTTTCCATAGCTGCATAATTTTTTTTTCCCAAATATTGTTCCTCTGGATACTGTTAGAATGTTTATCTTTTTCCAGCCTCTGCTGTCATCACCTATTTTGCTGACAGTTTCCCGTTAGGACTCCCACATTTCGATTTGGGACTTTATTGACCAAAATGTACGTTACACCTTTAGTTTTATAGGATTTGTCATTACATGGACAGTGCAGTGGGCTTTCCTTAAAGTGTGCAGTGGAGCTGAAGTGCACGTTCATGAGATGATTTGTGGTTCTAGAAGATTTACACGTCACCTGCTCAGTACGTGCAGTATGTCTTGCTGCTTGATTTGTAATTATTCTGGGCAAATGCTCAGAATTCTCAAATTCCACCTGGTCAGGGCTTCTGGGTACACTAAAGGAAATGTATCCAGAAAGATCCAGACAGACAACAGTGTTACATGCACAGATAAGCAGGAAGATGATGACTCTTTCACTTGTGTTCCTAAGGGATGCTGAACCTGACATGCGGAGTTCTATTCATATCAGTGAAGGAAGTATTTAGTTTTACCTTTGCCTTTCCAAAGGGGAACTGAATCTTTAAAATGGTTAGATCGAGAGAACTTTAGTTCTTTGGACGTAGATGAGAAGGTCTCACGTGCTCTGTAGAAGAATCTGGCCCTTTAGAGTACAGCAGAGTTAAGTAAAATGAAGGCTAAGAATTTTGATAGGATCTTCATTGTACTGCCCAAAGCTAATAAAAGCCTGAAACTGTTTCAGTATCAAATTGGAGATATTCTGGTGTCTGGAATACCGATTTAGAGAAGCATTAATTTATATGCATCTGCTAAAAGGCAAACATGAAATAATCTCTTTCTCTTTGATGCTATCCAAACAGGAGTTGGGTTGCAGTAAGACACTGAAAGAGTGTTTGGTGTTCTGTCAAAGTGCATTGTCCTTCATTTTAAAATTAACGTTGTGTAAATCCTTCATTTAACTTGTTTGCATGACTTCTTTTATGGCACTGTATTATTATTGTATTCTTTTACTGTTAGAAAAATATTAGTTGTTCTTTATAGTGGGGCAGTTTTTTGCCCAAGATGTAGATGAATATTTTATTCTCTGTAGCTTTGTCTAGAAGTTAAGACTTTCTTTTTGTGTTGCGTGTTACAGAAATATTTCAATGTTTCCTATCAGCCCGTGAAGTAGCTCGCAGTCGGGATCGAGATAGGATGAGCACGGGGACGGGGACTAGACTTGATGATCCACCTCCTCAGTCCCAGCAGGAACGAAGGATCAGCACTGATCTGACAGAAGGGCAGGATGTGTACACTGCTGCCTGCAACTCTGTGATCCACAGATGTGCCTTGTTGATCTTGGGAGTGAGCCCTGTCATTGAGGAGCTCCAGAAGCGAAGGGAGGATGGGCAGCTCCAGCAGCCTCCCTCTGCCGCTCCGGAGGGGATTGGGCTCATGACAAGGTGGGCTTTGCTGACTCTACAGAATGGCTGACTCCTCTCTGCTCCCTTTAGAATTGATTAAATAACCCCAGTTTTCCTCTGAGGATTATTGCAGGTTTTTTAGAAGAAAATTTCTGCTGAGAGCAGTGTCATGCATCTGTTGAGAATAGTGATTTTTCTTAATTTTCCTTGGCCATGCTAACTAAACCTGAAGAGTTTTATTCTGTGTGGACCCTATTTAAGTTTCAAAGTTGGCGTAGTGGTAAATAGTTCAGATCATCAGGTGTACAGACAGCATGAGATACTTGGAAAAATTACTTATTTTTCCTGTAATTTGTTTGTGTTTGGATTTTTTTAACCATATTTGTGGTTTTTTGAACTGTACCAATGTCCTATATAATACTGCTAAAAAAAATTGTATGCATTTAAAACAAAAGTTTCAAAGCCTATTATGACAAAAATGTTGTTCATGATCGATTTTTATAAATATTCCTAACATAGCCGTGGGTGAGAGTTGTTGTTAGGTGTAGGAGAAAAAAAAGATAAAGCCAGACAGCTCATTGAATGGGAGATAGTGTTTAATTTAAATAGTATAAGTACTACAATAATGCATTTTAATTTTCATAACCTGGGATATTCTTGGTAAAACAGATTTATTCTAAACTTGACCTCCTTAAACTTTTATTCTAGACATCTTTGAGTTTAAAGTAGAATACAACACAGGAATTGTAATGCTACTAGTCTGAGTCTATGTAAGCTTGTACAGTGTACAGAACCTGTTTTGCTATTTTATATAAAGGTATGGATGGGGAAGATATTAAGATATTAGAGAGGAAGATTACATACATTCAGTACCCTTTTATTCTTTTTGCCTCTTTTTGGAAATCTAGTCCCTAAAGCATGGGTGGCTGCCTCTGTCATTGTCAAAGTGGCTTTCATCTCCAGCATACCAACTTTAGGATGCATTTTATGGGTGGGTTTTTAATAAGTTCAGTGCTTTTTCACCCACTTACTCTGTCTCTGTTTCTTGTCCTCTCAGCTCAGAGTGTTTCTGTTTACTTTGTGTGGTACTTACCAAGGCTCTAGAGCAATCACTCATTTGAGGTTGCCGTTTGTTCAGTTGACCAGTAAGGCTGTTAAGAAGTAACAAAGTTTACTAATACCCTGTATAAGCATAATTGAAGCCATCAGACCACTCTTTTCCTCTTTAATGTGGTCTTGTGATGTTCTGTGATAGTCTGCTCCCAAATAAAACTGTGGTACCTGCTAAATTTGGCTATCAACTCTTACCGTTGTGTAATATCAGTATTTTTTTTCTGTGTGTGTGCACCTGAAGCAGGAGTGAAAGTCTTACAGCAGAAAGTCGCTCAATCCATGCAAACTCAAGCTACAGACTGATGAAGTCAAGAAGTGAATCTGATTTGTCTCAGCCGGAATCAGATGAGGAAGGTTATTCACTGGTAAGTAAACCAGCATATGATGTATTTAGGGATTGTCAGTAGAATATTTAGATGGGAAGTACATCTGAAACTTTGTTTAGCACTGTGTTTCGGTACATTAATTCGTCATTGTTAAGAGAAAGCACTAATGGTAAAAAAAAATTGAAATAATTGTAGCTCTGTTAACTGTCTCACTTTTATGGGTGAGGGATGAAATTTAAATACTCTAATATTATGCACCACGTATGATCACCTGAGGAAATGAGGCTTTTATTAATCTTTTAATCTAGAGTGGAAGACGAAATGTTGATTTGGATTTGGCAGCATCACACAGAAAGAGGGGTAAGTTCTATTGTTTACCTAGTGAGTACTAACCTGATAAATGTTAATGTTTCTTAAGTTAAACTATGTTTGCAGTTGCATGCAGTTTACAGTTACATAATGTTAAAACTGAGCATTTAAAAATAGCATTTAAAATAATTGTTACCTACTGTGTGTTGTGTGAAGTTCTGTTGCTTTGTGGCTTGGTTATAGTATTTCCTTGGTTATAACTCTTCATTCTAATTCATTCTAGTTTCTAGAATTGTAATGCTCTTTTGAAACAAGTGAGTTTTTCTGTTAAGTGAATCAGAAACATTCATTCTGTTTTCGCTCACGTGACTTCAGGAATAAAAAATTGTGAGAGAAGTTTATGTGGAATGTTCTATCCTTGTGCTAACAACGAACTTTTACCATAAAATGTGCTTGAACTTGGAGAACCTGTATTCAGAAAACACTGCTTTACTTTGCATCCTTGGAACACCAGCACACCTACAGAACCAAGCAACCACATTTCCTCTTGCTCTTTGTTGCTGCTTCATTCTGGGGAATCTCAGTGAGCTCCTTAATAAAAGGTGGTGGAGGGACCAAAAAGTCCCACTTCCCTCTGGATGATGCAGAATCTCTCTGAGAATCACGACTCAGGCCTGCTGTATCTGTAAAAAACACGGGAGTATGCAAACAGGAATTAGGTTGAATTATGATGTGCCTCAGTAACAGAAGCTGTGATACTGTTGGGTAAGGTAAGAGTTCCAGTTTAAAAGGCTTCATCATCAAGCAGAGTACTCAGAGGTTTCATGCCTTTTAAAGTCTTTTGGAGTTGTAAAGGATGCTATCAGTGGCAGCACCAATTAGATTTCAATATTTAAGTAATGTGGAAAGAAATGCCTTGTCCATGCATAATCAATTGAAACAGTTGAACAAATAAAGAAATGCACTAGAGCTGCTGTTACTGTGACAGCAGATGTATCATGGCATTCTCAGGATTGGAAGATCTATCAGAAGGCCTCTGTCAGCCCTCTGATCTGCAGGACTTTCTTTGAAGTCAGCATTTTTAGCTTTGCTGTTAATCTGGCACAGAACTCTGTACTTGATGTCGTCTGTGTCCTAAAAGTAACCTAGGAAATAATCTTGGATTAGATCTCAGGTACAGTGTCTCATGGGTTATGGTTCCTGGGCTGTTGCTTAGGCCAGTGTTGCTTTGGTCACGAGCCTCAGGAAGTGAGGAGCAGTGCAAGAGCAGATTTCATCAACTTTTATTACAGCAAAAAGATTCTGTACCAGGTCTATAACACTGAGGAGAAATGGATAAATACAGTGAATCTGTCTAGAATCTAAAAAGAAGCTCAAATAGCTCATTTGCAAACTGAACACTGTGACAGCATGTACAGATGCCTCTGTTTTGGTGCTGGGAGAGTTCCTTGGGAGTTAGTCAGCACACAGTAATGCAAGCTTGTCTGCTCGTGCTGGATGATATATATGCCAGTTTTGGTTGGTAACCAATGCCAGAGTCAGTGAATGCAGGGTGCACCTACAGGGAAACATTCCTCATACGTCTGTCAAGGTCAGGAAAAGATCTATAAATATTTGTGTGATAAATGGATGAGCTGTTCAGCTCAGTGCTTTTTATGGTCTTTTGTCTCCTGTGACATGTCTGTTTTGTGAATCCTAGTTATCTCCTAGAACTGAAGCACGTCCCAGTGTTTCAGGAGGGTGAGGGTGTAACTTCCAGCTTTTTTGGATTGTCCTCCCCTTGTCCCAAGGCCAGCACAGTGCCATGCCAGCTGTGGATGTTTGGTGAATCCCCTTCAGTTTTATCTTTATTCTTGTGGTGTGCTGTGGCTAATAAAGGGAGTAATACTATGAGTTCCTATGGTCTTGCAGATGACTATGGAAGGAAAAGCATTCTCTTTTTACTTAATTAACATCTTAGCTACTCAGTCCAATCTTTATTCTAATTGCCTTCTTAATTTATTCTGTCTAATCAGAAAGAGAACTGGGCTATTCCTCCTTCAGCCTGAGGATCCTTTGAGTATCTTGTTCCTTGCTATTATTCAGTTATTTCTGAATTAGTAAACTTTTCCTGCCATCCTTACAGAAAAAGTCTTTTTGAGTAATTTTGCAGTAAGGGATGATGAGCAGCACATGGTTGTTTTCCCCTTGTATCTAAGCCCTTTGTTTTTTCTGTTGCTTAGATGAATTTTTTCAGTTTTGCAGATCCAGGGAGTATGCCTGCAGATGTTGTGCCTGTTGTGTACAGTGCCTGTGGGATGCTGTACACCATGTAAGGTACATAGCAGTAAGGAAAGCACAGTCAGCAGTGCAGTCACAAACATAGCTACAGATCAGTGAGAGTCCTCCACTCTTGGCTCTTCCTCGTGTACATCTTAACTCAGTGAATTTCAGCGTGCTTATGTGTACTGTTCTGCCTTACTGACACAACTGGGCTACTCCAAAAAGAGCAGCAACTTAAATGAAATCCAAATGGAATTGAAATATTTTAGTGTACCTGCAATAATGAATTCTGCCTTTGAAAACTGACAGATCGTGCTTAAGGAAGGGGCTTGAACATCCAAGAATACACACATGAATGTGTACAGCAGTGCTAAAGGGGATTATTTCTTTTTTCTTTGAAGGTGGAGAATTTAGAAAGACCGTTACCTAGACTATACTAATTCAAAACAAGAGTAAATAGTTTTTCCATGTACCCTGCTGCTGGTGTATTGTATTGATTGAGATGAGACTGATTGTTTAAGTCAGAATAATATGAGGCAGAGATTTTATGCATATGTTACCTTCTGTTTCAAATGTCTGCTTTTGTCTTCTGATTCTTGTGTGGTGTAGTGTATTTACTCCTTTTTGGCCAGTTGAGCCCCAGAAAAAAGAAGAGCTTCAAGCAAGTAACTGATGGCATGTTTATTTTTTGTCTCTATAGCTTCCCTACATATTTTTTGTTTTATGAAGTGTGCATTGCAGCTGTGCCACATTCATTTAGAAAACTCATTATTACAAGCTGGCTTATAAGGACAAGTAAACTTTTTTTTTTACTGTAAGCTTCAGGTTTATTCGTCCGTGCAGCTCTGTTCATGTGATTGTAGAGGCTTCTGGAAGCGCTGTGCTGCAATCAATTCTGTGTGATTGATGTTACACAGAATCAAGCTGAGCTCCAACGTAGTCATACATTTGATTCTTCTATTGATATATAATATCATCATGAGGAAAAAAAATTACTTTTAGGTCTCTGTGCCCTAATTGTTAAATGTTTTTAGTTCTGAAGTATGCTCCTTTGATTTCTGACGTATTTGTGTTTAAATTCTATCCTTTCAATTATAACTTCTATTGTTTTACATTCAATCTGTAACTCATAATCATTGCACTTTTCTCCAAATTAGAAACAATTTTACATTGGTCTTACATTTAAGCATTCTTGCATTTTGCACTAAAACAATTCGCTAAGACCTCATCATTTCTTCAAATATTAAATAATTTAGGATTTTATTAATACTTGGTTGGGTTTCTTTCTTACAAGATTTGTTGCCTGTCAAAACTAAATTTTCTTCTGATGTTCTGTAAATCCGTGAAAGGTCTCCTTTAGCTTATGATTTAAGACACTGGAATTGGTTTTTGTTTCTTTACAAATGCTTTGATTCTGTGCTGTGGCATAGTGCAGTGTGGGGCAGGTGGAGGGGAGGAAGCTGAAGTCACGGTGGGGTGCTTTGAGCTCTCCCGCTGTACAACGGCTGGAGGGCTTACGGGGGTTTTTGTAAGAGCTGTTGCTGTGTAGGCAACGTTTTGTGGACTTGGAAATGATTTAGCTGTGCTTCCTGTGGGTAATCTGAGGCTTCATTTATCCTCTCCCCTGGGCTCTGTTCACCATGCACTTGCCAGGAAACTGCTTCCTACGTGAAACTGAATATTTTAGCACCTATTTATTCTGTTTTGTCTTACTTATCTTATGTTTCTCACCTGCCACTTCCCCATGTAACTTCCATTTTAAAGGAAAGCTTTAAAGCAACTATTTTAAGAATTAATGTTAAAATTAGAATAAGGTGATCTGTCTTTACTTTTGTTTTAAATATTATTGCCAGATATAAATTGTAAAACTGAGTTACAGAATTTCTTTAAATTTTTTCATAGTAAACAGGACAAAATAGGTTGTTCTCTGTAAACCGTGTAATCTTACTGTGTTAGATAAAGCAGCAGAGATTAGGAAATTAGATTGCACTTTGAAAAGTAGTGTTTGAACTTAATCTTTGCATTATCCAAAATAAACTTGAGTCTGTATGACCTAAGTACTGTGATGGTTCTTTCTGAAGCCATAGCAGTCTGCTTAGTAGCAAGTGTAAGGAATACTATGCAAATGCATATTAACACTATTGACTGGAAACAAAATGGGATGTCAGTAGGTTTTCATAATTCATAGCCCTGACAATTAAATTTTTGGCAACTAAATGAAGGTAACCTGGTTTACAAAAGAGAAGCAAAATTTCACAGTATTTTGAGTTTGTAAATTGCATGAAGGAGCAAATTGTGACCTGCAGGTGCTGACTCGTTGGCAGAATAACAGCATTTTGCCTGTACTTCAGGAAAAAAGTTGTATAGGTTGCTAGGAAAGTTATCCCAAGTTCAAAACCTCTCTCTCTATCTTTGCTTGTTCCTATGAGCAGCTGCTGTAGGTAGGCAGCATTTAAAGGAGGCCCTTAAATTTGGATCTGGCCCTGACCATTAGAACTCAGCCTTAGTGATGAAAGCAAGCTTTGAGCAGATGAATTCCTGTGAATTTGTGTGCCTTTTCCCTGAAAATGGCTATGTTTAATAATGTTTGAGGCTGATACCCTGCAGAAAGATGTTTAAAACTGAAGTAATGCAGATTTGTACGAGTACTGTGAGCAGGTTGCGATTCTCCAAAGGTAGATAAATATTTAAATATTTTTTGTACGTTATGTTAATAATCCAGACTAAAATTTCAAAGTGAATTTAAATACAGTTTAGGTTTCCACAAAGGTTTCCAGATACTACCTCTCTGTACAGATGGGAAGTTGTTCTGAGCAGGGCGCGCCCTCTTGTAATGCTTTGCATGGCTCCAAGTGGGCAAACAGCACTTAAAAAAGGAGGAAAATACTGACTGATGCCTGTCAGTTAACTGCTAATGAAGTTATGACTTGAGTGGCATGGCACTCCTTTGTGCCAGGGAGAGAATTCTAGCAAAACTCTCTTGGAAATGAGATCAAACCTATGGTGATTAATTCAAGTGCTGCAGACTGATGACTGATGCTCATTTGAAGAAGTCCATTTATCAGTGGCAGTAAAATTTTGGGTAATGGCATGCTGATGTCATAGGAAACACTTGGCAACAGACTTGTGAAACTGCCAGATGACAGAGATCTAACACTTACTCCAGATAGTGTTTAATATACATGTATCTATCTTGACTTGAAGTAAAAGTTCTCCGTTAGTCTAAAAAATTTTCTGTTCTCTTCTGCAGTCATGAATTCTGTAAATATTTGATTCAAAATAATGTGCTTTTTCAAAGCTGTGAAATATAGTGGCTTGATTAAAACCAAAACCACTCTTGCTTTATGTTTAAACCTCAAAGTAAATATCCAAGTGCATAATTTTGTTGGTAGAAAATCTTTTCTTTACTGTTTTGTCATTTAGCTGCAAAGCATTTTTTATTCAGTGTTCTAGCTTTAAGCTGAGCAGTTTGAGTGGCTTCTTTTTGTTTTTTCACGTGGCAGCGTGTTGCAATAGTGCTTAACATTTAAAAGAAATACAGCCTTTTCTTTAGGGAAATTGCTGTAAATTTAAGTCAAGTGTTTTGCTCTAAGTTGCTTAATGCATGGTATAATTAACATGAATATTCATTTTCCGCCTCTATCAGTAGCAGCAGCTCAGTCTTTACCTACAGCCAGAATGCATTACCTGAAATGGAACTGATGAGACTTCCTTGTGTGTATCTTTAGGAGCAATACACAGTCAGATGGAATCTCTCAGTGACTCGTGGGTTCGACTGAAACACAGCAGAGATTGGCTATACACATCCTCCTACTCATTTGTTGAGTCCGATTTTGATCTCTCAAGATCCCTTGGAGTTCATACTTTGATTGAAAATGCTGTCAGTTTTGTAAGTGGAGATGTGGGAAACTCCCCAGGATTTAAGGAACCAGAGGAAAGTATGTCCACCAGTCCACAAGCATCAATAATTGCAATGGAGCAGCAGCAGTTGAGGGCTGAGGTAAATTTCAGTTTAACAGCTCTTTGTATTCTTCATACATAATGCTCGTTATAGGATTTTTTTTTAAATTCTATCTATTTTTTTCCATATCTGTGGAGGAAAGACATTTTTCTTCCTCTTCTGTTAAATATCTGAACTGGAACTGGGAACTTTATGTAGATAAACTCCAAAACAAAACCGAAAGTATTCCGTTTTTAGAAGACTGTGTCAAGGAGCGAACAGTGACCCCACTCATCCTTGCTTACAGTTCAGTATGATCCAGTTTCAGTTTCTAAGGGTACTGGCTACTTACTTAATACTGTCTTTTGCCTACCTTTACTTTTAGCTTCGTCTGGAAGCACTTCATCAGATTTTAGTGCTTCTGTCAGGGATGGAGGAAAAAGGCTGTGTGCCGTTAATGGGAAGCCGCCAAGTACCAGGATTTCAGTCTTCTTCACTGCTTACTTCTGTTAGACTCCAGTTTCTTGCTGGCTGCTTTGGTCTGGGCACTGTAGGACATGCAGGGGCCAAAGGAGAGAGTGTAAGATTGCATCACTACCAGGTGTGTACTTCAGCAGTTTCTGCTGTTTCAATAACCCAGTGATAAAAATGTCTCAGTTCTTATGATATCTATTTGTTTGTCTGGCCCAGGATGGTATCAGAGCAGCCAAGAGAAGTATTCAAATTGAAATCCAGGTGGCTGTGCACAAAATTTACCAGCAATTATCTGCTACGTTAGAAAGAGCTCTGCAAGCTAATAAGCATCACATAGGTAAGTGAAAAGCAGATTTGCAAACCAGATGTTCTCTAATATACAGTACAACAGCTTGTATGTTTACCAAGACAGACTTCAATATTAGTGACCAGAACTCACTGAACTACCTACCTGACTTCTTTTCCTAAAAGAGAGAAATCTGCATTTGTTTGTGGAACCCAGTGGCCGTTCTTACCTGGGTTGTTTGGTTGTTTCACTTTGAGAAACAATGTGATGTACAAGTGAAAAATTAAGTATTTCACCCAGTTGTCCTTACCTTAGAGAGAAGATTCTGGTTTGAGATATAGCCTCAGAACATTTATATCACAAACTAGATCTGCGTGCTACTCTTCCTTGGGCAATTTTGACACAGAGTTACATCGAGTTAAAGAGGAGTGCAGTGGTTCATCAGAAAGACTACCTTAAAGTGTCTGACAACACTCACTCTTTCTTTGATAATTTAATTAATTAAATTGTATTTTAAAAATAATCTGCTGTTCTTCTGTCTTAGTATTCTTACTCCGAACATCTTATTCATTAAAAACAACTTTATTTTAATCTTAGAAGCACAACAGCGCCTTCTGTTGGTGACAGTCTTTGCTCTCAGCGTACACTATCAGCCCGTTGATGTCTCCTTGGCCATTTCCACTGGGCTGCTGAATGTGCTGTCGCAGCTGTGTGGCACAGACACCATGTTAGGACAGCCCCTGCAGCTGCTGCCCAAAACTGGGATTTCTCAGCTCAGCACAGCTTTGAAAGTAGCCAGCACGAGACTACTGCAGATCCTGGCTATCACCACAGGGTGAGTGTCCCTTGCTTTTGAGAAACTTCATCACTGAGCTTATCAGCACCCTTGAAAAATTTTGTGTGAGCTTTCATTAAGACAATAAATGTTGCTCAGAAGTACATAAGTGAAAGGGGAGTGGGGGAAAGAGTAGTCACATTATTCATAGGAAAGATGCACGTAAGGCTAACAAGTATTTTTCAGTTGTGACTGTTTGGACCTGAATAGTCATGACTTTGTGGTCTGTAAACACTGTATTCTAGTAATCCCCACTTTGCTACTTCAGTTTTGGCTGTGTGTTCAGCTGATGTGATGAGACTTTCTGTTCCTGTGTAAACGTCATTTGTGTAAAAGCACCACTGATAATGTGGGAGTTCCTCAGAGCAGGACATTGTGCTTCTTTAGAGAATATGAAATAATTTTCTGAGGAATAGTGGTCTGTGCTAGACTGTGGGACAGCATGCAAAGTCCTAGCAATACTTAAGTGTTTAGTCTTACTCAGTAAAGAAAACACCAGTGGAGAATGTATTTTCTAGTTGAAGTTTGATATACAGTACGTGCATCTTCCTTTCAGTGTTTGTACAACACGTTGCATTTACCTACCAAATCTATTATGTGAAAAAGCCCAATAATCCTACACCAAAAAAAAAACCCCAAACCCATAGAAACAGCACGCCATCTTTAGAAATTGCATTGGAATTATGATTAGTTAACAAAGTTATTGTTTTTTCCTTAGAAAGTACTGAAAACGTATCCTTTGACTCCAAAGAGTAGACAGTTTTAATGTGTTTTAAAAATAGGGTTAAAATAATAAGAAGAATCTAAGACTGGTGGAGGATGGGGAAGAGTAACCTGCTGCAATTATTGTTCCTTGGATCAGCTCTCAAGTACTCTTACTTCTTCTTTGTGTGTGTCTACAGAACCTATGCTGATAAACTGAGCCCAAAGGTGGTGCAGTCTTTGCTGGATTTATTATGCAGCCAGCTGAAGAACTTGTTATCACAAGCTGGTGTGATGCTGATGGCTTCCTTTGGAGAAGGGGAAGGTGAGGAAGGTGAAGTGGAATCAAAAAAGGCAGATTCGAATGGGGATAACGAGAAGAGAGACTTCAGAGGTAATTATCATGCGTAATTTCTGTTACTATTCTAAAATACCACGAAACATAATAGAAGGAACCACTGAATGCTGAGGTCCTCATCCACTCTATTGTGTATTGGTTTTTGTTGGGTCATTTTTAACTCTGTAAGTTAGATTAAAGTCATTAAATGATTTTGTGCTCAATTTAGAATTATATAAAACCAGTGCACAAAGCTACAAGGATAGGAGCAGGCTGAGAATAACGATTGGGTTTGGAATTAGGAAGAGAATAGTTTTCCTTGAAAAGTGAGTTGTTGATTGTAGTGTTTTTCATAAATGTGGTCATAGGAATTTAAATATCTAAATTTCAAACCACAAATAAATATAGCTTTATTCAGGAAATGGATGTATTTGCTTTGTATTATGCAGTTTTGCAGTCTGAGTGGATGGCAGGAAGGTGACACTACTGTGTCTTATGAAAAAATCTGCAACAAAAGATTTTCTGAAATACTGGTTGGTATCCTTACATAGCTTGCAGTCCCTTAATGAGGATTTTGAATTTCTGTGCAAATTGAGTTTGAAGAATTTCTAATTGTAGCTTGGTTTTAAGTGTACGTATGTTTTTGTTTGTGCTTTTAACTGTCTTCACTTACAGATAATGCAGTGGCTGATGAACTGATAAAATAATCAGGAATTAGAATATGAGGTCTTCCCACAGGGGTCTCCCTCCCTTACCTTGACCCACAAAAGTTTAATGTTATTTTCTCTCTCTGTCTTGCTGAGGAGCAGGAGTGAGAGCACAGCTTGGTGGGTACCTGCCAGCCAGCCAAGGCTAACAGCCAGCCACCGTGTAATAACTGCTCATTGTGCTTTTACCTGCAGAACAGGTTGTTGCCATAACCAGGACTGCTAGCCAGGTTGTAATATTAAGGTTGTAAATGAAAGCTTTTGGTTTAACTTCCTAGCTGCCCTCCGAAAGCAACATGCAGCAGAATTGCACCTGGGAGACTTTCTTGTTTTCCTGCGTAGAGTTGTGTCTTCAAAAGCAATTCAGTCCAAGATGGCATCTCCAAAGTGGACAGAAGTCCTTCTTAACATTGCTTCCCAGAAGTGTTGCTCAGGTATGATCACGTCAAAATGATCCATGGTTACTTTGCATTTCTGTAGTGCAGTTCCAAAAATGAAGCCCTGTTAGAACGTGTATGACGTAGTGAATGTTCGTAGTGAACAGTTCAAACCAACTGCGGTACATGTGTGGGGGGTTACTCTCTGGGGCACTGGGGGCATGGAGCCAGGGGCAGGCCTGAAGCAGAAGTAGTTTTAAGATTTTTGACACGTTGTTCCATCTTCAGGAGTTCCACTGGTTGGCAATCTGAGGACTAGACTGCTCGCACTTCATGTACTGGAAGCTGTGTTACCTGCTTGTGAATCTGGTGTTGAAGATGATCAAATGGCTCAGGTCTTTATAAGCTTTTACACCTGTCTCTTCAAAAAGTCTCTTAAACTTATAAATGTTTAATAGGTTTATTCAAAATCCAAATCAAGTGAGACTCAGTGTAGTTATTTTTTAATCTAAGAGCAATAAATGTCGTGATATTTATACCTACAAAGCAGAGTAAAACAATATAGTGTTACTGTTGTCCTCATGTTGGAGTTAAAACGATCTGAATTCTGTCCCAATGCCCCAGGTTGTTGAACGACTGTTCTCACTCCTGTCTGACTGCATGTGGGAGACTCCAATAGCCCAGGCCAAACATGCAATTCAAATAAAGGAGAAAGAACAAGAAATGAAGCTCCAGGTAACAATGCTTGTACTTTGTCTCGTGACTGAATGCAATTGAATTACATTTACCACAAATGTTTTGTCCTATTTCTGGTAGAAGCAAGGAGAGTCTGAGGATGAAGATGAGAATCTTCCCATCCAGGAAGTGTCCTTTGATCCTGAGAAAGCTCAGTGCTGCATAGTGGAGAATGGGCAGATTCTAACTCATGGAAGTGGGGGCAAAGGATACGGTTTAGCATCCACTGGAGTTACTTCTGGGTGTTACCAGTGGAAGGTAGGTTGCATAAATGTGTATTTCTTACCTTCTCTCACATTGTTTTGGAAATGTGCTATGATTTATTGACAGCAGCTGCCTGTGCTTTTCGCTTATGACAAGATTCTTGAGTAAATGGCAGTGTTACATTTATGGTTGGACTCCATGATCTTAAGGATCTTCTCCAGCTTAACTAATTCTGTGATTTTCAGTCCAAAGGGAAGAGTTTGTGGCTGCTTTTGAGTGCTGGGATTTGAATATTTCAGCACACAGATTGGAGACTGTGAATGTGTGTTATGTATTTGTAGAGATAATGGTACTTGTCCCTAAGGTCCATAGTCAGCATGCATGTGCGGTTTTGCAAAACCTACCTACTGAATTATGTAGATTTGTGATTTTTTTTTTTGTAGAAAAACATTTCACAAAGACACATCAGCCTGACTGACAAAAAAAGTGTTTAATACATCATTTGGAGTGATTTTTTTTTATGGTTTTACCATATAAACTTTCTATTCTTCTTATTAAAAGCTTCTGTGAAAAACAGTTAAAAGTATACATACATATGTGTAAGGAAGATTTTCGTTGCTTTGTTGTATAAAAGTGTATACTCCTGACTTTTTCCCTGTGTATGTGTTTTGCCTGCTAGTTTTACATTGTGAAGGAGAACCGAGGCAATGAAGGCACTTGTGTGGGAGTGTCTCGCTGGCCAGTGCATGACTTCAACCATCGCACTACCTCAGATATGTGGCTCTACAGAGCCTACAGTGGCAACCTCTATCACAATGGAGAGCAGACTTTGACTCTGTCAAGCTTTACCCAAGGAGATTTCATCACATGTGTGTTAGATATGGAAGCAAGAACTATTTCCTTTGGTAAAAATGGAGAGGTATTTAACATCAATTGGTTTTTTGGTGGGTTTTTTTGCAATGGTAATATGGCATGGATAAGCATTAGAGTTAAAATGTGTGGCAATTTCAGCACTTAGAAGATTTATAATACAGACGTAACTTTTTCATGTTTCATGTTTTTGCTTGTTAAGGTGTTCTAAGATTGAGGGGGTTTTGTTTTGTTTCTTCCCTAGGAGCCAAAACTAGCTTTTGAAGATGTGGATGCAGCTGAGTTATACCCTTGTGTTATGTTCTATAGCAGTAACCCAGGAGAGAAGGTAACTTAAATGTTCTTCTGTGTAGGTGTACTGGTTTTGGCTGGGATGAAGTCAGTATTCATCATAGCAGCCTGTATGGTGCTGCTTTGAATTACTGACCGAAACAGTGTTGATAATACAGTGTTTTAACTACTGTAATCTATTGTAAATTTTAAATGTATTTTATTGTTTAGAATAAATTTAAAGACTTCGTGTTCTACACAAAGATTCTATTCCCCGTAAACCAAGGAGAATGTAGTATTAGGATTTCTAGATAGTCTTGTGTGAGAAACCATGAAATATGTAATTTCAGCACCCTTGAATCTGAAGGATGGAGGTTTTGCTCAATGTTAAGATGGATTTCCTAGAGATTCCAAGAGAGAAGAAAGACAATGCTAGTAACTATTTCTATTCAGCAGGAGACTCCTGTATTTATAAGAAGAGTTTATTCAGGTATGTTGAGAAGATAACTTGTAAACTGTTCTCTTCAAACACTTAGGTGAAGATCTGTGATATGCAGATGCGTGGGACACCAAGAGATTTGCTGCCTGGTGACCCCATCTGCAGTCCTGTTGCTGCAGTGCTGGCAGAAGCCACGATCCAGCTCATTCGAATCCTGCATCGCACAGACCGCTGGACACACTGTATCAATAAAAAAATGATGGAAAGACTGAATAAAATCAAAACATGTCTTAAGGAAGCAGGTCAAAAACTGAAGAAAAGTCGCTCTGTTCAAAGCCGAGAAGAGAACGAGGTGAGAGAGGAGAAAGAGAATAAAGAGGAGGAGAAAAGCAAGCACAGCCGGCATGGCCTGGCGGAGCTTTCGGAGCTGCAGCTGAAGATGCTCTGTGTGGAGGTGTGGCCTGTTCTAGCAGTCATTGGTGGAGTGGATGCTGGGCTCAGAGTTGGAGGTCGATGTGTCCACAAGCAAACGGGCCGTCATGCCACCCTGCTGGGAGTGGTGAAGGAGGGCAGTACCTCTGCCAAGGTCCAGTGGGATGAAGCAGAGATTACAATCAGGTATGCCCATTTCCTGTGCTTTTCACAGTCTAGTAGTAGTGGTTTGTGGTTGGAAATCTTCCGAAGTAACGTATACTTTTTGTTAGAGTCATGCTGATCAATTACTTTAGGTTTAGACTTCAGTGGTATTGAAATTAATGCTGCCTTGAAGTAGTGTTCATTTATTCTCCCACCTGCCTTAGAGAGCCCAAGGCTGGAAGGAGATGCTCCTTTTTCCACCTGTCTTGAAGACATGCATTCAAAGGGAAAGCACCTGGAAGGAAACTGAAATGAAGCTTCTCTGAGCTTCTTGGTGCTCTCATAGGAATTGCCTGTGTTTTTGTGTGGAAAAGATTTGATTAACTTAATTTCTTGAACGCCTTCTGCCTATAGCTGAAGAGGTCTTTTGAAGAAGTTGAGCAGTGATTTTTTTTTTCCCTACCAGTTACAATTACGTTCTGAAATAGCCGAGGTCACTTTACTCTTAGAACTGTTGCAGCATTGTCTGTTTTGTCTTTGCAAAGGCTGTTGTCACTTTGACTAAATATACTGAAGTGCAATTGATTTAGTTCCAGATATAAATTCTTTCAAGTATGCCCATGTGACAGTACAGCCTTAAAGTAAGAGTGCCCTTAAAACAGTTCAAAGCTTTATTTGAGTGAAGTGGAACAGCACTTGAACATAGGCAAGCTTTTGGTAAAGCATTTAATTAGGTTCATTTTATACCTTCTTAATTAAAACCAGCCTAAAGCTTGCTTTCACTTTTAGGTAGAAGTTTACATTGTAAGATGTGAAAACTTTTTGGGATAATAAAAGGAAGATTTAAAAGTCATTTATCTGCTGGATATGTGGAAAATAAAAGGTGTAGGGAAATACGGGCTGGTGAATTTTTGTCCTGCTTCAAGTGGAAATTAGTCAAATGTAACAGTCCTAAATAGTACCAGAAAATATCGCTGAATATAGATGGACAGATAGATAAATGTGTCTGTTAGGTTTTCTGAGCCGTGTTTTTCAAAGGTCACTGTCCAGGCGATCTGTCCTGACGCACCAGAGACAGAATTGTCCTGAGATATCAGTAGTGTGCTCCTGGTGATGAGTAACTGAGGTCAATCAAAGCTTTTCCTTAATGTTTAAATAGTTTTATCTTATAAGCTTTTATACCTGTTCAGATTCAGGTATGATGATAATATTTACCTTAAGGTAGTCTTTCTTAATAAAAGTCTGTTATGTATTTCTAATAAATAATATATCCAGAGCCTGTGTCCACACAGAATGGATTGCTTCTGTGGGGCTTCTGGGTTTCAGTGCTTGTTGTTGAAAACCTGTGTATGCTTTGTTGCATTTGCTTTGAAACCATATCTCCCTGTTTTCTGATCATAACCTCATTTTCCCTTGTTGGCATTTAATTTTTAGAATTGGTTTGTTTTATTAAATATATTTTACATCTTATTTGCCTACATTATTTCCTGTACTTTCCTCCTGTCTCTCCCTCACTTGCTTTTTCCTGTGTCATTCTGATCTTTATTAAAGCTTCCCAACTTTTTGGTCGCCTAGTGATACTCCATTGTATAATCTGGAGCCCTGTGAACCACTGCCTTTTGATGTTGCAAGATTTCGTGGGCTGACAGCTACTGTGTTGCTGGACCTTACCTATCTGACTGGCATTCATGAAGATACGGGAAAGCAAAGCACCAAGAGACACGAGAAAAAACACAGACATGAATCTGAAGATAAAGGGGAAATGGACCAGAAAATGGAGAGTGATGTTGGATCAGATACACGATTAGGCCAAAGTGCTGATGATAACAAAGGACACGGTGCTACAACCTCTAAGTCGGAAAATGAAATTGTTTCCTTTTCTTTAGAACCATCAACACTAGGCATGGAATCCCAACACCAACCTGCCGAAGGAAGAAAAAAGAATCATGAACACACCCCAAGAAGTCACGATATAGTGCAGTCAGAAATTCGAGCTGTACAGCTGTCTTATCTTTATCTTGGTGCTATGAAGTCACTTAGTGTTCTTCTTAGTTGTAGTAAGTATGCTGAGCTGCTGTTAATACCCAAAGTGCTGGCAGAAAATGGTCACAACTCTGACTGTGCCAGTTCCCCGGTGGTCCACGAGGACGTGGAGATGCGAGCTGCGCTGCAGTTCCTGATGCGGCACATGGTGAAACGGGCGGTCATGCGCTCGCCCATCAAGAGAGCGCTGGGGCTGGCAGACCTGGAGCGGGCACAGGCCATGATCTACAAATTAGTGGTTCATGGGCTGCTGGAGGACCAGTTCGGTGGCAGACTTAAACAAGGTACAATTTCAAAATTAGATTAAAATTAATAGTAACAATGATAATACAATTAACACGGTCTTGTCATTTCGTTGTGGTTGCACTTCAGGAGAATCTTAGACAGAGAAATTTTGCAAAGCTCTGTTTACTGTTTTATAGGTATTATACTGACATTTTGCCTTTTTCCTAATTCCTTATTTTAATAAGAAGTGAATGCATACCAATCAGAAATAAAAGTTTTTAATATGTCTCTAATACTTTTTAAAATGAGCAGTACTGTATATACTTCTCAGGAGAATTAGCACTTCTTCTAAACCAACAAACAAAAGCCTTAAAAATGCTACTCACACAGCTGAGTTAAAAACAGCTTTATAGTTAATCAGCTCTATTCCTGTATCTAAGACCTCTTCCGCTTTTGCCTGTTTTGAGAGTAATCTTAGCTGTTACAACCAGAAATCTGAATATCATAAAGTCTGGTGTAAGTAAGTGGTTTGTTTGCTGTTTACTTTGTACCACTGTGAGAACAGCAAGAGCTCCTGGTCTGATTTCTGTACGCAAGTCCATGAGTTAGTGGCAGAATCTGCACACCTCTTTCCTTCTCTGGGCTGAATTCTAAATAATGATAGTTATTTTAGAAAGTTAAAGGTTTAGCCATGGCTACTATTTTGATGTACACAATTATACGAATGTTGCTGTAACGTCCTTTTTTCTCTTGCAGAAGTGGAGCAGCAAGTAGAAGAAGGTGATCAGTCTCAGCAAGCTCAAACACCAGTTACAACCAGCCCTTCTGCTTCTAGCACAACATCTTTCATGAGCAGCTCTCTGGAGGATACCACCACTGCTACTACTCCAGTAACTGATACAGAAACAGTTCCAGCTTCAGAATCCCCTGGTGTTATGCCTCTCAGTCTCCTGAGGTAAAATACCCTATCAGCATATATGACTCTGTGTGTGTAGGGAACCAGTTGTGTGGTGTATGTAGAATATATGTCTTTAGCTGCCTAAGCCTTTGAAAATGTTGTCAAGAACTGCCTCTGCAGAGGACACAGTTTAATGGTACTTTGCCTTGCAGGTTTTGTGGTTTTTATTAGAAAGCTGTTAAGTTTTTGCTATACACTGTACATAAATGTAATACCTGAATTTTTTAAGGAGAAAATTCTCTCCTTGAGCTGTCCTTCAGTTCTCATGTTTATTTGGTTCATGAGTTTAAATTATAAATCTCTGAGTTCATAGTTTATATAAATCTATGAAATTCTAGATTTTTAATGAATGTTTGTTTGATTCTCAAACTAGAATAGATCCTAGTTGGTAGGTAACATCCTGTAAGCTAAGATGTTGTTTCAGCTTACCCTTACATACTGAAATGGAAGATAAACTACTGAATTTGCAGAGGCAATTTATATTGTCAAAGGAAATCTGCTTTACTTTGCATAGAATCCTTTTCTAAGTTTATTAATTCTTAGAGGTTTTGCAGGTATAATTTGATAAAAGCCAAAACAATGTCCTCATACTAGGACAGTGAAAATCAAATACTCACCTGATTTATTAGTCAGCCTGAGTTCTGAACAAACCATGGAAATGGGAAAAGTGTTTATTTATCTTTTATATCCTAGGACAGCTCCTGGTCTGTGAGGGGTTTTTTTATGTGCATGCTCAGAACTTAACTGTACAGATAAAGTTGGTAGGAATGAGCTGTTGCCTCAATGTATGTGTTGTGTCTTACCCTTAAAAAACTCAATTGCATGAAGTAGGATTTGCCAAGTGCACTCTAATTTGATGTATTTCTTGTGTCAGACCTTTTTCAGCATAGTTCTGTTTAATAGAAATGTATATTGTTCTTTTTTCAAGGCAAATGTTCTCCAGTTATCCTACTACAACTGTACTTCCAGCACGACGTGCTCAGACTCCTCCGATATCTTCTTTACCAACGTCTCCTTCAGATGAAGTTGGAAGGAGACAAAGTTTGACCTCTCCGGATTCCCAGTCGGCAAGGCCTGCCAATCGCACAGGTAAACTTGTCGGTGTAAGAGAAATGGGGACGAGTTAGGAAAGTGACAGGAGTTATGGGGCCGTGTTTTAAGGCATGGAAGCCCAACCCAATTTCTTTTTAAGGCAGACTAAGATACAAAGCATTGCTGAAAACCTTTTAGTGACTGTCTTAGGACAAAAGAATATGGCTTATATAGCTGTAGGCTTTATCAAGCAAACGAAATGAGTTTTTAAAAGCTGTGGATTGGATTACAATCCACATGCATGTATAAAACAGTAATGAAACAATAATGTGTAATTGCTTCAAAATGTTCATCTGATTTGGTCTTGTTTCCTTGGTTATGTGCTGCTCTAAGTGCACTAACTTTCTAGCTTTTGTTAGACCACATACCACACAGAAAACAAGAATTGATGTATTTTATGGTACATGCACCAGTACTTCTTATTCTTGCCCTTACATCTGTGCTATTAGTTGGGGAGTTTAGTGGTTCATGTGTTGCATAGCAACTGGTCTGCTCAGTTTCATGTCTCTTTTTTTATTCCTTTTGATTTAATTATGAGACTTGCTTCTAGTCATGATAGTGTCTTTACAACAGTGTTTGTTTGATAGTACATTTTTGCCTTCACTGATCAGACATCACTTTTATGGCAAGTCGTAAAGAAACTGTGGGTTTAGGGCAGTAACTGACCTCTTTAGAGTCCCTTGAATGGCTCTCTGCACAGAAATACAGCCATCATCCACGAGGAGATTTTTCAGATACATTCCCAGTTTAGCTGAGGTCTCTCTCTGTACCTTAAGAGGAATATATAGTGATCTCACCATTTGGGAGTCTCAGTGATTTGGACAAGGATAACTATCTAGGCTACATAAATATAGATCAAATAGATAATTTAATACAGTTCAAAATGAAAACAACAGAAATTGCTTAAATAGTTCTTTGCATATCATCAGTATCCTACTTGATCAAAGAGAGTCAGTCAACATAATCTGTGTTACAAAGAAGAACGAGCACCATCTGGTTGTGTTAGAGAGTATCTTACCTTGTGGAAAGTAGTGGAGAGAAAAAGTTGAGAGCAATTATGCCCTTAGTTGAAGCTGATATATCAAAGTAAGGTGTAATAAAGTAACACTAGAGAAAGGTTTATGTGCTTTACATTTATCATTTTCTGTCTTTTAAGCTTTGTCTGATCCAAGCAGCCGACTTTCAACATCCCCTCCTCCTCCTGCCATTGCTGTTCCCTTGCTAGAAATGGGGTTCTCCCTCAGGCAAATTGCAAAAGCTATGGAAGCTACAGGTAATCTATAGCTATAATATCAGTTTAACTGAAAAATTGGATATACATGAAACACTTGTTTTCCAATAGAATACTTAATTTTTAAGTTCTATAACCACTTCTGTGGAAAAACGGATTGCTTTTTTTTGTAACCATAAGTGCTAAAATAGAGTTCCAAAGTGTGGTTTCCCTGCTTCCAGGTGCCAGAGGAGAAGCAGATGCACAGAATATCACAGTGTTGGCCATGTGGATGATTGAGCACCCTGGAAATGAAGATGATGAAGAGCCCCAGTCAGAGGGGACTGCAGAGTCGCGGCATGGGACAATCGTCTCTGGAAGTGGTGGGAAATCTGGTGATCATTGCTATTTGCAGTCTCCAGGTGATATCCCTTCTGCTGATGCCACTGAAATGGAGGAGGGCTTTAGTGAGAGGTAAGATAATTTTCTTGTAATTGCTTATAATCTGTTCCTGAAACTGGAAATCTCACAAATTCATTGTTGCTGACAGAGTGCTACTTTGTAATGCAGCTTTAGAGTTTTGTTACAGCATGAGTAGAAGGACAGATGTAATTAAATTAGCTGTACATGGTGCATTTATTTTCCAGTACTGTTTGTGTGCAGAGCTGGGCAAGAATGTAACTGAGCATGTTTTCTTCACAACAAAAAAAGAAAAGAATTAAAAAATTGAGGCCTTATAGTTGCGTTTTAACTAAAAGACGTAGTAATAAAGCAAAATTCCATTAAATTCATGTTTTGCCAAATTCATGTGTAAGGCCAAAGGCAAATTGACTCAGCCAGCAACAACAGAGTTGTTGATTTTATTTATTTGAAAGAGGAGAAAAAACTAATTCAAGCTCAGTTAACCTAGTATAAAATGAGTGCTCTCCCAAAATTTCTGCCGTGCTTAGGCACTCTGGAAGATCAAATAGGTGTTGACATGGCTGCATCTAATTTGTTCGAGGTAAATCTCACAGTCAAAAAGACAGTATATATGTGCTCACTGAAACTGAAGGTTCTTGAATTCCAAATTCCTTTTTTTTTCTCCCATTAAAGAAAGGAAAAAATGCTAATAAATGTGACTTAGTTACTGTATGTGGTTGTTTAAAACTTGGTTTGATTTACCTGTAAATTACAAATTCCTGTAGCCCTGATAACATGGATCATGTGGATAATGCAGCTGCAGCAAGCGGACCTCCCTCTCGAAGTCGGTCGGCTGTCACACGGAGACACAAATTTGATTTAGCTGCGCGAACGTTGCTGGCACGTGCTGGTAAGGGACTGAAAGAATTCCAAGGGCTTTGCTTATCCGGGAAATAATAGGAGGGGGGCTGGGACTTAGCATGACATTTAGAAAACTCCTTCTCATATGTGTGCCAATGTATATTTAAGAGTTGTATGTGGTAATAAGTAGGTTGTTTAGCAGAAGAGTTGAAAAGAAAAAGGAAATTGAAAGTACAGCCATCTTTCTGCCATGCAAAATAAAAGTCCTGCTTTCCTATTTCTCTCTTTTCCTACCTTGAGCGGGATTGTACCGCTCAGTGCAGGCCCACAGGAACCAGAGCCGCAGGGAAGGGATCTCCTTGCAGCAAGATCCAGGGGCACTGTATGACTTCAACTTGGATGAGGAGTTGGAGATTGACCTTGATGATGAAGCAATGGAAGCTATGTTTGGGCAAGACCTGGCTAGTGATAATGATATTCTGGGAATGTGGATCCCAGAGGTACTGGATTGGCCTACCTGGGTGTGTGTGACTGCAGCGGGGGCTGCTTTAACTTACTGCTTTTTGCATGCTTATATTTTTAAATTTAAAGTAACATGTGTATGCTTATAGCCTGTTTGAAAATATTTTACTAAGTGCCAGCAATGCTTAAAATCATCTTGTATTGTGTAGCATCACTTTTAGATTAAGAATAGTGATTTCTTGTGTTTCTTGGCTCTGCACTTCCACATGTATGTGGTTTTTCTTCTCCCTCCCCTGAAAGATGAGAACAGAACTTGTATAGCTGTTCTGATGATACCAATTAGAAATCGAGTGGGTGTCCCAGATGGCTTGGCTGTGTGAGATAACAAACACAGTTGTAAATGTTTCTTCTACTGCTACTGCTAATAGTATCTGATCTGTAGCAATATAATTTGCACTAAAATCACTTTTTCCTAGTTTAATTGTGTCATTTACTTCATTCTCTGCGGAGGATGTGGTGACAGTCCTCATTGAATTGTTGTATAGAGCTCTAAAAATCTATTGAGGTGGAAAACAAATATAGTAACAGTGGTTTGTTAATCTTTGGATTATCCATGTTGAATTAGACAATCAACCCATAAGACTCAGTTTTTCATCTCCTAAGTACGATATTACCTAGCTTTGATATGGAAGCAAGTTTCAGGATGCATATTGAATTTTTCAGAGCATTTGTTTCACTTAAACATCTCAATGAAATTACTGACTTAGGACAGAAATACAATTACGAAAAATGAACTTCATATTGAGATAAAACCTTGATATTTATTAACACAAATGGTCATTGTTGTTGCTCAGTAAATGTAAAATCCGATTGTCTGAAACCAAAAAAGGATTCTTTTCCTTTGTTAGATCTGGTTTCAGACAAGTTCTGAGGAGAACCAGATAAGGACAATGTTTAATGTGACAGAGTTACAAATGAAAAGTTATACTGTCAAGAATTTTGAGTCAATCTGAAATTAAACAGGAAATTATCTCCTCTGAAACTTTACTTCCAAATGTTTTTCGTGTTCTGAGATGGTCTTCATTATGTCATAAATTGTATGTTTCTGCTTTGCTTTTGTACAAGTCAACCATATAAATATCACTCAGTGACAGAAATGTGCAGGGACACCCACCTAAGAATACTGGCATGTTTTATACCTAAGGTGCAGACGCTTACTCTGTACAAATAATGTGTGAAAATCTTACTGTGCAGCACGTTTGTGAATCTGAGGACAGAGAAGAAGTAGTGGTTTGTGAGCTGTGTGAATCCAGCGTGGTCAGCTTCAACCAGCACATGAAGAGGAACCACCCTGGCTGCGGCCGCAGCGCCAATCGCCAGGGCTACCGCAGCAACGGCTCCTACGTGGATGGCTGGTTTGGGGGGGAGTGTGGCAGTGGAAATCCCTACTACTTACTGTGTGGCATCTGCAGAGAGAAATACCTAGCCCTCAAGAGTAAATCTAAAACATCAACCTCTGAAAGGTACAGAAATATAAGACAGTGGATAAAGAAAGAAAACTAAACATGTTTATGAGCCATCAGCATTTTAAGAATTTGATTTAAGAGATAATTCCTAGCAAGCTTTTCTGACACTTAAAATCATTCTCTGTATTCAACAAATGCATGTTTAGAAAAAAAAGGTTGGCTTGATATTTCTAGTTTTTAAGTTAAGAACAAGGAATAGTTTCTTGGGATGTTGCCTACTTCTTAGTGACATTTGAAAACTCTTTATCAATTTTGTCTGACAGTTCCAGTACTTTCTTGTGGACCTTTTACACATTAGTACTGCAAGGTGATTGCCCCTCCACGCACACTTTCAGAAGCCATTTTACCCGTTTCTCTGTTGCTAGGCATTTCTGGAATCATTCATAAATACACGTAGACCTAACAGTAAAGTTAGACTAAATAGGGAACCAAATTTAGAATTATGTATATTTATAAAATATTAGAGCCACTCAGTAATTTTCTTTGTTATTTTTTCATACAGGTACAAAGGCCAGGCTCCTGATCTAATAGGTAAACAAGACAGTGTTTATGAAGGTATGTTTTTAAATTGCGCAGGGTTTTGTTTTTTCTAAAAGGTACTTTCATGCAAATAAACCTGAAGGTGTATTTTAAAATCTCTTGCAGTTAGATACAGTATTTTAGTTTATGGATTTTTTTTAGTTCAAATCAGAAAAAAAAAAATCAGTGGCTTCTTTCCCCTGTCTTTCATGTAAGCAGCTGAAATGGCAAATACCTAACTTGGGGTGATAAGGTATTGTGAGGAGGTTACATCCAGAACTGTACATACAACATCTTATGTTCAAATGTCTTTCTTCAGCTGCCCTTGTGGGGGAAATTAGTGTAAGTCAGTGTCCCAAAAGTCTGCCATTAGTCTTGTTCTTAGTTTTTCTCCCCTTGTCCGAGCTGAGTGTCCTGAGGGTGGCTTTCACTTTAAGCAGATTATTTCTGGTGTCTGTAGAAAACCTTTCCTCGGTGCTTCTTTGATTCCGGTCCTTTCTGAAGCTCCTGTGATCACAATTGTGTGATTTACCACAGTTGTCTATTTGAGACTAAATGAGTGCTCCAGTACTTAGGGCAAGTCTGTCTCCTGTAGATCAAAGGTGTTCTGATTCTACTGTGTGTGGAGTGAGACAGAGCAGGAGAGATCAGTTAATATAAGCTGACTTGTGTGTAAATGGTTGGCAAGTGGAGGAAGTGCCTCACTGAATTGCAGTTAAAGTGGGTTTTCTTTGTTGTTTGGGGTTTTTTTTTTTTTATTCCCTGGGAAGGAAAAGCAAAAGCCTGGGTGTTCAGTTAAAACCCATGAACTAATCCCTACTTTTTTGATAAATACGAAGACCAGAAGTTTCTAACATCCGTCTTTACTATTCAGTCCTTTGGAATACGCACTTGTTACCATGATTTAAAGCACAACTGTATGCCTGCACTTTTCACTGTATTCCATGTTTTGGAGCTGTCTTGTGCTGTATGTGATGACCTCTAATGTCTGTGTTTTTAAGAAACAGCTAGTTTGATACTTGAGAGAATCTTCCATAAAACTTTTGTGCAGTGTAAAGATCAAGTTGAATAGAGAGGGGCAAGAACAGGATTTTGTTTTTCTGATTTACTTTATTGTGTCTATGTCAACATCAGAAGATGAGTTTTTAATGCTACTGTGCTGCAAATTACAGTACACATTTCATACCTTGTACTGCTTTTTAAATTAATTGAAATTATTTAATATTGGAGCTTTTGTAACCAAGTCTAATTATATTTCTCCAATTCTAGAAGACTGGGACATGTTAGATGTGGACGAAGATGAAAAGCTGACAGGAGAAGAGGAGTTTGAATTACTGGCTGGGCCTCTTGGGTTAAATGATCGACGCATTGTACCCGAACCCGTTCAGTTCCCTGACAGTGACCCTCTGGGTGCTTCAGTTGCAATGGTGACAGCCACCAACAGTATGGAAGAAACATTGATGCAAATAGGTACATTTAAAATGTGTTTCATTTAAAGGAATACTGATGATAACAACAGCAGCAGCAACAACAATAATGATACAACTATCACCACCTCCTCTCCTTTGGTGTGGTTTTTCTAGGGGCAAGCCAGGAACATTCTGACAGTATTTCCTGCCTGCCACCATGAGGAAGTGAAGACTGGCTCTAAATTGTCCTTTTATTATAGGAAAATTAGAGAGAGGAGTGTGAGGCATTACGAATTGACAAAAGGCTTGAATTTTGCCAATAAAACTTGTGACCACAGTCAAACAGTAGATGCCAGTAACATATTTTGCAGAACTCGATGAATGGATTTTTTAAGTTGGGACTTAAAAGTAGTCCCCTCTGATGGAAAAGGGTATCAGAAGAATTAAGATTACCTTGAGTATGTCAGGCCGTGTTCACCTCTCTTTGAAAATAAGGAATAATTAAATTATGGAGTGTATTTCAGGAGTGTATTTTCTTCTCGGTCATTATCATTGTAGTTCTGTATGTATGAAATACTGAAAAAGGAATGAGTAACTTAGGCCAGCTTTGCTTCTGTGCTTATTACTATATGATAATGTTTTGTTTTTCTTTAAACACTAATGCAAATCATTATTATTTCCAAGGCTGTCACGGCTCAATAGAAAAAAGTTCTTCTGGCAGGATAACCTTAGGAGAACAAGCAGCTGCCCTGGTAAATCCACATGACCGTGTCATGGCTCTCAGAAGAGTGACAGCTGCTGCCCAAGTGCTTCTGGCAAGAACAATGGTTATGAGAGCTCTCTCACTTCTGTCTGTCAGGTTTGTGGCATCCTTGGCATCACTTCCGCCTTTCCTTGTGTAACGAGTTACCAGTTCTGTTTGATAAGAATGCCATTTTAAACTAATTAGGGAAGCGATTCTCATTTCTGTACTTATATAATACTGCTAAGAGAAGAAGTTCCATCGATTTTGTTCTTTTGAACCAAGAGCTTTTCTATCCATTTCCACAGTGGTTCCAGTTGCAGCCTGGCAGCTGGCCTCGAGTCCTTGGGCTTAACAGACATCCGCACGTTGGTTCGTTTGATGTGTCTGGCGGCAGCGGGGAGGGCAGGCCTGTCCACGAGCCCATCCACGGTGTCCAGCTCGACAGAGAGATCCAGGGGCATCCACAGCAAAACCAGCAAGCCCATCTCTTGCCTTGCCTACCTGAGCACTGCAGTTGGCTGCTTGGCATCAAACACCCCCAGTGCTGCAAAGCTGCTGGTGCAGTTATGTACACAGGTAGGACTTCAGTACTTACTTGAGACCACTTTGATTATTTGTGCTTTTACCTTCTCAAATGGGGTGAGACTGCCCTCAATTTGAGGGTCTCCTTAGAGTCCTTGTTTGTGGCTTTGCACCAGGGGTATGTTTGATTGTTGGTAAAAATCAAGTAACTATATGTGTCTTTGCTGAGTACTGTTTTCAAGTGGGGAAAATGGATGTGTTTTTCATGTTCATAGGGTTTTTCTGTAAAGGTTTTGGTTTTTTAATTGAGTCAATTCTATGTAGAGCACAGGGAAGAAAAAGGAAAATGTGTAACACTATGCACAATTTATGCAACTGAAAATGTTTCTAAATTTGATAGTTCTGTTTGTTCTGATTATTTATCATCAATTATTTCTTTTTAGAATTTGATTTCTGCAGCAACTGGTGTAAACTTGACAACAGTTGATGATCCAATTCAGAGAAAATTTTTGCCAAGTTTTTTAAGAGGAATTGCAGAAGAAAACAAACTTGTCACATCTCCAAATTTTGTGGTTACTCAAGCACTTGTAGCATTGTTGGCAGACAAAGGGGCCAAACTGAGGCCAAACTATGATAAAGCTGAAATTGAAAAGAAAGGTATGATACAGCTTTGTTTTTAAATATTAATCATTAGATCTTCAGTTCCTCATTTATATGTAAGGGAGAGACTTGCTAGAATAATGTACAAATAGATACACTCTTAAAAACGTACAAAACTTGTTTTGATCAAAGGAATGTTACGATTTATGACACATATTTTACTTAAAAATATGGTCTTATTCGATAATTTCATCTTTCACCACTTTAAAATATAGTCTGAACACGTGTGCATTTAAAGCCATAGAGCTGAGACATTGAGCCTGGTTGTGCCTCCTGATGAAATTAAGGAGGTTAACAGCTGCTTGCAGCTACTCAAATGCTGTCCTGTGTCTGAGGCAGAAAGTTGTGCTGCCTCTGCTTCCAGAGGTCAGGGAGCCACAAAGCAACAGCTGTGCCTCCCTCCAGGCTATTGCTGTGATGGAGAGGGAAGGACAGGGCAGTGACAGTGGCAAGTGATGTCAGAGGAGGCTTTTCCTGTTCAGAAAGCACTTGCTTTTTGACCAGCCATTTTCCATATGGTGGGAATAAGGCTATTTATAATTCTATTCTTAAGGTTCTTTTTGTGAAAATTGAGCTGGGGTTATTTTGCTCTTAGTATCAGAAGAGTGGTTTTACTATAGTTCACATGATTGCAACGTTCTGCTAAGATGCTCGTTTATCTCTTTCTGGAAATGCTGGCTATTGCTGTGTTCCTGTGTGTAACTCTGTGTGGTACTCATCTAGGCATCATCTCATTGTTTTGTCTAAGCAGGTTTAATTGCCCATTTGTATGCCCATCCTTCCTATGATCCCTCTGCTGTAGGCCCTCTGGAGCTGGCTAACGCGCTGGCCGCGTGCTGCCTGTCGTCGCGCCTGTCCTCGCAGCACCGGCAGTGGGCGGCGCAGCAGCTCGTGCGCACGCTGGCCGCGCACGACCGCGATAACCAGAGCGTGCCGCAGACCCTCGCCGACATGGGCGGAGACCTGCGCAAGTGCTCCTTCATCAAGCTCGAGGCTCACCAGAACAGGGTAAGCACGAGCCCCCCGGGACTGCATCCGCTTGCGATGCTCTCCTTGGCCGAGGAAAATAGTATTGTTTTAAAAATACACTGACTGAAATGATTTCCCACAGGAAGTAATTTTTTGCTGATTAAGTTATTGCTTGATGAAAGTTATTGCACCTCTGATGCACAGAAATGTTTAACTTTTTTGAGGCTTCAATTAAAGGGCTCAGGAAAGTGTTCTTATGGTATGTGAAGTCAGCAGAATCACTCTAATTCCTTAGATCTTAATTTGCATTAATTTTTCTGTCATAGTAGTTAACATCTTTGTGCAGTTTTCTGTGCAATAGCAGCCTGTGGAGCATGGGGCTGTATGAAGTGTGGCATCCTTATCAAGCCTGCTTAATTGCAGTAAATAATGCTGTAAAAGTAGAAAAATAAATCCAATTTGGTTGTTACAGTGTATCTCAATACCCATCTCATTGGTTAGTGTTTGCTTAATATTAGTGAGCAAAAATACCCAAGTTTTAAATTCCAGTTTTTCCATGATTATTTTGCTATTTGTAGGTCATGACATGTGTTTGGTGCAATAAAAAGGGACTTTTGGCAACGAGTGGAAATGATGGCACCATCAGAGTGTGGAATGTGACAAAGAAGCAATATTCATTGCAACAGACCTGTGTGCTCAACAAGCTGTAAGTTGATTCTTTACAACAGCCAGATATTCAGTTTAAGCTGTCATTGTGCAAGATACTGCTGGATTGGCTGTTCTCATTATCTCCTGCACTTAAAATCTCTCATTTGTTTTCTGTTGCTGTGTTTATGGCATGCAAAATAAATTAAATAGCTTAAAACTGAAAACAGAAGTTTAATATCAACCTGGTAAGAGTCTCTATAAAGAGATCATGTCAGTGCTGCTTAAAAACATCCTTAATTAATTGATGTAAAACATGGGTAAAATAAAACAGTATGGGACTGTTATATAGCAGAAAAGGGAATATCCCTTCAGTGGGTTCCAGTGGACAGCTCCAACATATAACATGATCATTGCAAGTGTGGTCATTTGAGTCAAGTGTGAAAAAAGAATTTTGACTTCTAAGATACAGGAACTAAATGTAATTCTTCATGAGTGTCTTGGAAGTACTTTTTTGTCATTTGGGTGTGTCCAAAAAAGAAGAAAGCAAAAGGAAGGATTAAAATCTAGTTCTTTATTGTAGCATAGGTGAGTTGAATTTGGAAGAATGAAGACGCAATAGTGACCTACAAGGTTGTTTTGTGATAATTTTTTAGTGGTTGGCTTAGTTCTTGTTTGCTTACTGCTGTTAGATGTGGGCTTAAAAGGAGTAACCAGAATGATATAACAATGTTCATTGTTCTGGTACTAAAAGCAGTAAAAAATGTGCCTGTTATGTATGATCTTAAAGGCAATTAAAGGTATCTGTGGCCCTGTTACAGTTAGCCAAAGCAGACTTCAAAACGGAATGTTAGAACAGTGTTAGCAACATTGTGTAACAGCAGGAAGAGTTTAAAGTAGAATTGATAGCAAGATGTGCCTCTTTTATTTCTTGTCCAAGCTATTATTTCATTTCATGAGTTCCCAGAAAAGTTTGCCTTCGCTGAAGATGTTAAATTTGAGAAATAAGTAAGTAAAGGTAAAGAGTTTCTATTTGAAACCTAATGTGTAATTTCGTGGAAATAAGTAGTACCTCATTCTGTAATCTGAAGTGGTTTTAGAGGGAATGTAGTTCTATGAGCAGAAAAATTATTATGTAAATCTGTGGCGATGGCAGGACTCCAGGTTCTAGCTCAGATATGTTATGAGTTCTAGGTTTTCCTGTCTGCTTAAAGGAAATGCCCTCTTAATTTCATTATTTTATTCTATTACAGAGAAGGTGATTCTGAAGAAAGTCTGGGGTCACCCAGTGACCTCAGTTTATCTCTTGTCTGTTGGAGCATCAGTGGCAAGTACCTGGCTGGAGCTACAGAAAAGATGGTGAACATCTGGCAAGTCAATGGTACGTTCTGAACTGCCCGTGGGCACGTCTGGTACAGTGTGTTTCTAGGGGAGCTGCCAGGTCACTGCGTGTTTTTTTACCCCAGGGTTTACCTGCCCGGTTTAAATGCCTACCATCTCCCACAGTGTCTTGTGAACCTGTTTAGGTAGAGAAAGGCACTAGCTCCAAGTGGATGTGTGATATACATCTTTGAGAGAAAGACTTTTAATCCCTGTAATTTGTAATCTTGGAAGCTTCATTGTGTTGCTTTGCACTTACAAAAGTCACCAGTTACCCTGCCTGTGGTAATAGACAGTCCCCAAGAAAAGTATAAATTTACTGGGTACTGAAGAATTCAGCTTCTTTCTGTAGCAAATCTATCTAACTTGAATGATAATTGAGATTTGTTACCTAGATTTTGTGTCTGCATAGGTTAGTGAACCACTGAGTTGTATTCTTGTAACTTAGGTGAATTTGTAGTATGTCCTAGGTCTAAATAAGATCTGTTGATTTTTTTTTTCCCATGTACAGTATTATTCTTTTCTTTATGGAGATGAAGTAGTTTTAAAAGACTTTTTGATCTCTTAGGAGGAAAAGGCTTGTTAGATCTTCAGCCTCACTGGGTATCTGCTCTAGCCTGGCCAGAAGAAGGGCCAGCTGCAACATGGACAGGAGATGCTCCAGAATTACTGTTAATTGGGCGCATGGATGGATCTCTGGCTCTTATTGAAGTTGTGGATATTTCAGCCATGCACCGGCTGGAACTGGAACACTGCTACAGAAAGGACGGTGAGAGACTGGATTAGTGTTTGAAATTAAAATTGTGACCATGCTTGCACTTTTTATTAAGAAAGTATATAATCTTTTTTGGCTATTGTTCATGGGATATGATTTCTGGTTCATGGGAGGAGAAAAGTCTGTGGGATCTCCACGTGCACCCTGATTCCCTCACGGCGGAGGCAAACAGTTTGTGGGCAATCAGTAGAGATCCCCTGCAGTGTCTGCTCTGTCTGCAGATAGCACCTAGTCAGTGTCATTTGAATTCCTGAATGATTGCCATTTCTCCTTTATAGTTCCAGTCCCAGAGGACATCAAGTAGCACATCTTTGGTGGTATTGTGTGGTTTTGCATATTGCTTCTTCAGGAAGCCTGCTGCAGATTTTTTTTTGGCAGACTCAAGTGAAGCAGTATCTTCTTGCTAAGGAAGGCAAGTTGTCTTTAGAGCATTTTTTAGAAGCCTGTCTCGGATACATGTATAGGATTCAGTCTACCTTTTTTCTTTGCCCTGGTATAGTTCTTTTCACTGTGCCAGGAATATAAATTCAATTATTTTAATAAAAAGAAGAATGAGAAAACTAGTACAAAATGATCTCAGCAGTTGTCATTACAGTGAGACTCAGTTTTATCTTTACCATATAAATTCAAGAAAATTTTCAGACCAAAAGTATGTTAAGTGACCTCGGTGGTGGGGGACATTGTTATGCACTTCATAGTTTAGACAACTGCACTGCAAAAACCTCTTTGGCAGGAGAGAAGTTCAGCTTAGTTTAATGGATGTTTGTGTTGTCTGTTCACGCAGTGTCTGTCACGTGCCTGGCCTGGTTCAGTGAAGACAGACCATTTGCTGTTGGCTACTCAGATGGAAAATTGCTCATAGGAGCAAAGGAACCAACTGAGAAAGGAGGAGTCATTCTCATCGATGCACATAAGGTAGAGTTGGTCTGTTTAAAACTAATGTAGAATTGTTGTAGGTAAAATCTGTTTAAGCTGTTCTCTCTATTTGAAAGCTATTTATAAAGGCAAGTGCAGATTATTTTAAAAACTCACACCTGTTGCTGATACCCATATTAACAATGTATTTTAAAGGAACAGTCCACCATATGTGAAAAAAAGGAAAGATAAACCTGATATCCTATTTGCTGTCAGAGACTGTGAAGTTTGTGTACATACAGTGACGGAAGTGAATTAAGCACACAGCTGTGCATTGACTGCATTTAAAAGACTAATTGTTTTACTTGTACTCAAATTTGAATTTTGATCATGTCACATGTTTTTGTTTAGCTTCATGTGCAAAGCAAAAGGTGTTTTTCTAAATATGCAGTTGCAGAGGTTTAGAATCTCCGCTTGGCCGTTATGTACTAATGAGTCATTAACAGTCCATGAATTATTTGTTAGGCTAAGAGGAGACATTCCTCAAATGTCGGTGTAGTAAGAGTATCTTGAGTGCTTCCAAGAGCTGCTCTGGGTGTGTGAAGCAGGGCAGTCCCAGAAGGGAGCACACTGTGGCGATAAATCTGTACTTGCCTTCTTACTGTGGACTGACGTCCTTTCCTACCTCAGACTCAAAGCTACATCTGGGGAAAAAAAATCAAGAAAGATTTGCAGTGAAAAGAAAACATCTTTTTCTGTGCTTTCCATTTAGCTTCTTTCAGCAAACTTTTAAAAGTCTTTTTAAAATGTTAGTTTTCAAATGTATCACTGTGATTTTATTATTGCAACTCACTGTCTGTAATTTGTATGAGAATAAAATACTTTTGTTTTTAGTAATTCAAAGTTACATTAGCTCTGAGAGTAAACCTTCCTTCTCCTTACTGTGTTACTTCATACCGATGTTTCATTTTTTTTAAATCCAATAGGATATGGTTGTTAGCATGAAGTGGGATCCAACTGGTAAGATTCTCCTGACCTGTGCCAAAGAGGAAACAGTGAAGCTCTGGGGCTGTGTGGGAGGATGCTGGAGGCGCCTGCATTCTCTGTCCCACCCAGCTCTGGTGAATGGCATTGCCTGGTGTGCTCTGCCAGGGAAGGGAGCCAAGGCCCAGCTTTTGTTAGCTACGTAAGTCATTGTTTTGTTGTTACTTCTGTAGTTCTTTTGCATATCTTTTCTACCAGTCTGTAGTGTCCAGAGCAAAGAGAAGGGTTTGGTTTTTTTTAAATAACATTCCTTCAGTAAGTCAGTTGCCGTGAGATCTGTGAAATTGCAGAATCAAATAAAAAGAATGAGCCTGGTTGTTGTACCAGCTGTTTTCTCCATGACCTGTGGGTGCTGGTCCTGCTTGAGATATTTTTGCTTCATCCAAATATTTTTTCTGAGGATACGTTCTTAGTGGAAATGGAAAAGCTACAGGGTGTGAGGAATAGGAAAAAAAATGCATTTACCCATTGGGAACAGGCCTTTCTACTTTAGATCAATTGATGCAATATAGTTTTATAGGAAGGTGCTGAAGACTTCTGATATTAGAAGTTAATACCAGACTGCTGATATTTTGTTAGTTAGTATCTTTATTTTGTTTTTCTAATTTCTCCTGACTTGCTTTAGGGGATGCCACAATGGTTTGGTGTGTGTCTGGACTGTTCCCCAGGACATAGTGATCACATTGCAGTCCAGCTCAGCTTGCTCAGAAGAATGGTGGGAGCAAGAAACAAGTGCCAAGGTAAAAGGAGGAAACTTGGTGTGTAAGAAATTCTCTTTGCTCATTGTGAAGTTGAGAGAGGAGAAGAATGTGAGCGAATTACTTGATTCTCAACATTTCCTGAGAGAAGAAATTTGCTTTAAAAAGTTTGCATTGCATTTGTGTATGTGTAGGCATTTTCAGAACAGGAAATTGAAAATTTTATTTGGCTGAAGATTATATTTTGATCTGTTTTCTTTCTTTTAAAAAAGTTGATCCATTTATCCTAAAATTTAGTAAGAGTTCAAAGTTTTTTGTAGATGGAGTCAAGATTAATTTCACCTATGTAAATTGTAATGTAGTCTTTGATGTTGATGGCATTTTGTAAGGGGAGAAAAGCTGATAATGTGATCAAGATATCTATAAAATATTGTCATAGTACTGGGGTTTTTTAATTATTCAGTGGAGATTCCCCATCTCTGTGGATGATCAGTACTTATTGCAGAATGCAGATGCTGTCATGCTGAAAGTAGTCCAGTGTTCCATAAGTGTGCACTTGTTTGCAGGATGGATACAGGAAAGCAGTGGAAGTGAAGTGTGTGTTCCAGCTGAGAGGACACATCACTCCTGTCCGCACTGTTGCTTTCAGTCCTGATGGGCTGGCACTGGTGTCTGGGGGACTTGGTGGCCTCATGAATATCTGGTCTTTACGGGTAAGATCATCTTTGGTGTGGCTTGATTCTCAGTAAGAGTATCTGAAATGGTCACAGTATCAGACCAGCTTCCACCCCACCACCTGCTAGAGAAAGCAGGTGTAAAATAATGTTATAACATTGTAAATAATAAAATATAAATTGAAATTGTACTTAGCATTGAAGTAGTTATGGTTCAGTATTGATTGATTCTGTAGGTTTAGTCATGTTAGGCTTTGCAGAACCAGCCACTTTCTTTATCGTTAGGAACAATATTCTCTTATGTTGAGGACTTTTAAAGAGTCACATAATATGGATTATTAAACACTTCTAAATCCTTAATTACATTATCTCCTTAATATGATAAAAATGGGATTTTCTGCTTTTAGGTTAAGCAGTTCAGTTTTTAAATAGTTTTTGAAAGCTTGTGAGAGTATCATCCCTTCGGAATGTGTTTGTATGCACTTGAACAGGACTGTAGCTGTGTCTGCACCTGACTCAGACCCCTTCTCTCCTTAGGATGGTTCAGTATTGCAGAGTGTTGTGATAGGGTCTGGAGCTATCCAGACTGCAGTGTGGATCCCTGAGGTTGGAGTAGCTGCCTGCTCAAACAGATCAAAGGTGAGACAGAAATGTTTGAACCTGAGTGTTTGCTGGCCCCTCTGGAAACCAAGATGCTTGGTGATAAATCAATGGAGCTGAATGATCCTGCTTTGTGAATTTTTAATTTCTAATGTGTCATGTGACTGTCGAACAGGACGTGTTGGTGGTGAACTGCACCTCAGAGTGGATCTCTTCCAATCACGTGCTGGCAACGTGTCGGACTGCGCTGAAGCAGCAGGGAGTTCTGGGCTTAAACATGGCTCCGTGCATGCGAGCGTTCCTGGAACGCCTGCCCATAATGCTGCAGGAGCAGTATGCTTACGAAAAGGTAGGAGTAATGCAAATGTTTAACATTCATGTCTGGCATGAGGTCACAGTTTAGATCTCAGCTGGTGTCAGTCTTTCACCAGAGAACCCAGAAGACTTTCCTACATTCTGCTTGCAAATATCTTTCACTATTCTCAAAACTAGTAGTCTCCTAATTTGAAAATATTTAAAATATTAGAAAAACTTTGATTAAGTAGGGAGGAAGGTATTGTTCTACAGGACTAGCTTTGAAGGACTCATATTTTAAATTGATTGATGTGTGTTTCTAACTCTTCCCTTTCTCTTCCTGCTGCCCTGCAGCCGCACGTGGTGTGTGGGGACCAGCTGGTTCACAGCCCCTACATGCAGTGCTTGGCATCCCTGGCCGTGGGGCTGCACCTGGACCAGCTGCTCTGCAACCCCCCTGTGCCCCCTCACCACCAGAGCTGCCTCCCCGACCCATCCGCCTGGAACCCCACGGAATGGGCCTGGCTCGAGTGCTTCTCCACCACCATAAAAGCTGCTGAAGCCCTGGCCAAGGGAGCTCAGTTCCCAGAGTCCTTCACTGTTCCGGACCTGGAGCCTGTTCCAGAGGATGAGCTTACTCTCCTGATGGTAAAAGTTGATGTATTGTCTCAACAGCCAAGTGTGTTGTTACTGAGCACGTGTTATGATGCAGTTAACATCTCTGAACTGTAAAGATTTATATTTAGTAACATAAGCACCAGCAATAAGTGTCAGTTTATTTTTTAATTAACAGGTTAGAATACACTGTTAAGATTGCTCTGTGTGTGTGATGAGTGCAAGTCAGTTGTGTATTAAAATACAAAACAACTCGAAACTGTGATAGTAATCTTCATATGGGATAGAAGCAAGAAATGTAGAGCTTTGTAGTGCTGTTTTAAGAGTCGTATTTTGTCACGTTCCTACACCAAATTATTTTGCTAGTATCAATTTTCTTCATGACTTGTTATGTAAACCAAACCAGAAATTTTTTATTAAGAATTTTTTATTAGCAAGCTTGTAACATTTTAAGCCAGTGTTTGCAATTGAAGCTTTAAAAACCCTTAAGCATCAATAAGTACAAAAAGATTTCTTCATCATGAATTACGTTTTTCTTTCTTTGATTTGGATTGCAAGTCATGGATAACAGTGTCATTGCTAGTCTGTACACATTTGTTCTTACTGCTAAATTGTTTAGAGTAATTTAAATATTGTTCTTAGAAAGGAAAATATGTATTATATAACAGAAAAATAATGTGCATGTCTTGAGCTGAATCTGGTAACTGTGGCTTTTGCTGTGTAGGATAACAGTAAATGGATCAATGGCATGGATGAACAGATCATGTCTTGGGCAACATCAAGGCCAGAGGTCAGTAAAATTGATGGTTTGGAGGGTTTGGAGTGTTTTGGAGGGTTTTTTATTCTTTTGAAACACGGCAAGCTGTTGAAAGTACTCTTGTTCTAAAGCCTCCTTTCACACCCTTCCCTAGGACTGGCACTTGGGAGGCAAATGTGACGTGTACCTGTGGGGAGCAGGGCGGCACGGGCAGCTGGCAGAGGCTGGCAGAAATGTCATGATCCCAGTGGCAGCACCTTCGTTCTCCCAGGCTCAGCAGGTGATCACTTCAAACCAGTCCTGATTTCATCATTTGCCATCTATTGTTTGTACAGCTTGTCAAAATCCCTCTCTAAATGTCTTTTCAACTTGTTTGAATTTACTGCAAGTATCCGAAAATGCAGGTTTCACTAGAAAGGAAATCTTAAATTATTTGACAAATTCAAACCAAGAAGCCACTGAAATCTGGCAACACAGAATTATTTCAGATGAGCATGATTTGGAAACAATTGCACAGCTTTCACGTAATACATGTGGCAGTTTTGCTTTCTGAAATAACACTGACTTGATAGAATATTGTCTTGATGTAATTACAAAGAAAACAAATTAAAAGGGGAATGGTGCAGTGTAATGCAGGTATTACAGCATTGCTGCATTTAGCCTAGAATTTATTAAAATTCTTTCATGTCTTTCTAACCTAGGTGGTTTGTGGTCAGAACTGTACTTTTGTCATTCAAGCCAATGGCACAGTTTTGGCTTGTGGTGAAGGAAGCTATGGGCGACTGGGACAAGGAAATTCCGATGATCTTCACGTCTTAACTGTCATTTCAGCACTGCAAGGTAAGACTGTTGGGTTTGAAAGGAATCCAGTGAAGGAGCACAAATAACCATTTTGGTAGTATGATTATTTGTGCTGATGCTCTTCTTGCAGATTTACACATGAAAATATTGTAGTTTTTAGTTAAAAATTTGAACGAACAAACAAACAAGATCTTTATATTGCCTTAAGATTTCCGTAGTAATATGTTACAATTCCTTAATGTTAAGAAAGCTTCAGGGAAAAGTGTTGGCTCAAAATAGGAACATTTAATTCCAAAACTAATGGCAGGACAGAAGCCTGAGTTCTCCATGAGAAAACAAAGGTTTTGTTCAAAATAAAAGTAAATTAATTTCTATAAAAAGAAGCCTTATCGTGGTTTGTTCCTTTCCCCAGACTTAACTGGCGGCCACAAGGCACACTTGGATAAATGTATGTAAGAGTCTATTATAAGTTATGCTAAGCTTTGTTTTCTCACTTGTCTGTGACAGGCTTTGTTGTAACACAGCTGGTGACCTCCTGTGGATCTGATGGACATTCCATGGCTTTAACAGAAAGTGGGGAAGTCTTCAGCTGGGGAGATGGGGACTATGGCAAGCTGGGCCATGGGAACAGCGACAGACAGCGCAGGCCCAGGCAGATCGAGGCTCTGCAAGGAGAAGAAGTCGTGCAGGTTGCAAAATATTTTTGTCTCCTTGAAGCTGCAGCCCTGGAAAGCCAGTGCTGTATAACTGCATGAAAACAGGCAACTTGTTACTTCCGTGGGCGTTATGAACCAAGGTGGTAATTTCCAGTTAAAGGATGTTAATACCACCGAGATATTAATTGACAGTTGGTAATGGAAAGGGCTTAAAAATAGAGCGTGGAAGAAAAGGGTGATTTAAAGATGATCAAAATGGAGACAAGCTTTGTAAGCTTCCTTTTGTCCTTGTCGGGTGACTTTGACCTACAAGATTGGTCACCAAGACCTCCTCCTAAGTACTAACAATGCACAAAACCATATTTGGTTTTGACTGGAGGTTTCTTTGTAAAAAAATTAGATAATCGCACATCAAATTCTTCATGCAAATATCCCCTCATCCCCCTGCGTAACATTACCATTGAAAAGGATAAGAGATGAGTTGCTGGAGAAATCATTAATACTAAAATGTCTGTATTTTTTAGCTCTTTAAAAAGGAATATAGTGTAGGGTCCAAAAAGGTATTACAAATATGCGTGTAATAGTCAATATAAACTTCCACCCAAGTCTAAAATGTGTGTAAAAATAATGCTTTCTTTGCTTCCAGATGTCATGTGGCTTCAAACACTCAGCTGTGGTGACAGCAGATGGCAAACTTTTTACATTTGGAAATGGTGATTACGGACGACTGGGGCTTGGAAATACTTCCAATAAGAAACTTCCAGAAAGAGTGACGGCGCTGGAAGGTTACCAGATTGGCCAGGCATGGTTTATCTCACATTAACAGTGTATCTTAGTTTAAAGCTCACGTTTTTAACATATTTAAGTGTTCAGTTGTGGTTTTTAACCTTGGCATTCATTTTGATTATGATGGCAGAATTAGACTATGCATAATTTTTAAAATAATTACTTCCCTGACTCTCTTGATTTGCTTTCTGCAAAACTGGCCATGATTTTAACGTTTCAAGATTTAGGCATTTTTAAGCACAAATTCATGAGATTGTCTGTATTTTTAAGCAGGGAACACGTGTGGCATAATACTATCCTTTGGTTCTATGAGCTGAGAGGAAGCAAGTGTTGAAAAAATACCACTGTGGTTCTAAGAGTCTTTAAAACACTCTAATAAGCAATGGAAGTTTTAGTGGTTTTACAGGGATAGTTATTTTTAAAACACAATATTCTTCTTAAAGGTAACTGGTATATTTGAGTTAGTAAGTCAGCAAAAGCAGTGGTAATAACATTGTTTCTCTCCCCCAGGTGGCCTGTGGCCTCAATCACACTGTGGCTGTGTCAACAGATGGCTCAATGGTTTGGGCTTTTGGAGATGGAGATTATGGTAAACTTGGTTTGGGAAATTCCACTGCAAAGTCCTCCCCACAGGTTAGATTCATGGGAAATGGTTCTTTGCATAAGCTTTCAGTGCTGTTAAAGGTGTTGCACAGTGTTGAGAGTTTGCTTTCCAGCAGTTAAGGTACTCATTCCATGCTGTTGTTGTACGATCTGGCACAATTCTGATGACATATTATGCTGAGCCTGGTACTCTCAAGAATTTCATGTAAATCATGGTGACTGTATCTCAGTAGCAGTACAAGTAGTGAAAATCTGAGGTTTATCTTAGAGAAGAGAGATTTCTTCTTCTGGAAACTGGGGAGAAGGTTGTTTACACACCCATCTGCTTCTTCCCATGCCACTCCCCCTCACTCCCAGAAAAAAAAAGGTATTTTGAATCATTGTACATAGAATAAGGTGTTAATTCCATTGAAAAAACCATGTGTTTCTCTTTCCTGTATTAATTTCCAGGCATTAATTAAAATAATCCTACGATGTGTGCAGTGCACAGTGGGAATAAAAAAAATTTCTTTTTTGGATGCAGGAGTGGCAGATTAAATTCATATTTGCTATCTGTTTATATCCTTGTAATACTATAGCTGGTTTTCCTTTCACTTTACCCCATAGAAAGTGGATATTCTTTGTGGAATTGGAATAAAAAAAGTTGCCTGTGGAACTCAGTTCTCTGTTGCACTGACAAAAGATGGTCATGTGTATACTTTTGGCCAAGGTAAGACAATCTGCTTTTTGGACATTTCCATCTATAGGCTTGTGTATATTGCAAGTGAAAAGGAAGAATATTAAGATATGTTTCTAAGATTGACCTAATGCTACTTTTTAGACACATGCTGATCTAATCTAAATTTTGAAACTTCAACAACATAATTTTAACATACACCTAAAATCCAGATTTGTAGCTCTGTCTAGTTTGATCGCGGAACAGCCTTTCGTTTTATTACTTTACTTTTTGAAGAGCATTTTCCTAAAACTTAACTGAATTTCACACATCCAAAAACATCCAAAAACTTCAAAGTTTACATTGTCTAATTAAGCACATACCTACACACGTTTAACTGCCGGGGTGGAAGGATTTCCATGTGCACTGAATGAAACACACGAAAACTTCTCAAGTCAGTTAATTCGTGTTTGTTACAAACCCATATGTTTAGATCCAGAGGTCGTGGTTTAGTAGAGTTTGGTCTTGTTTCAGACTGAACGTGGACACGACAGCTTTAGCAGTGTAAATGAGCACTGTAGGCAGCACTGCTTTGCAGGAAATACCCACGCCCTTTCTCCCTAAGGGGTTACCCTTGTGTCCCAGTTCCAGGACTGTACAGAATTGCTTTCTGCCCCTCCCCTACTTGTGCCTGTAGTGAAATTCCCCCTGAGTGTTGCTTGCCCCTGGAGCCTCGTGCTTGCCCTTGCAGATCGCCTGATCGGTCTGCCCGAGGGCCGTGCCCGCAACCACAACCGGCCGCAGCAGGTGCCGGTGCTGGCCGGGATCTTCATCGAGGACATCGCCGTGGGAGCCGAGCACACGCTGGCCCTGTCCTCCACGGGGGACGTGTATGCCTGGGGCAGCAATTCCGAAGGCCAGGTACGTCCTGTTGCCTCTGCCCCTGACCTCCGGGAGCCTGTCACTGTACTTCACACATGTGCCTGGCATAGCTTCCTTTGGGTGGAAAAGAAAGCTTTTATTTTCGTGCTCCTCCTTCACCCTTCAGCATGATCGTGGTTTAGGCAATTTCTGTTATTTTCTTGTTTACTCTCTGTGCTCTTACATGGTAGCAGTTTGAGAAAGCACTCAAAACATGCTACCCAAATTACCGTAATCCATGCTCTTTTAAAAAATTGCAGATTTTCTCCTAATTCTTGAGCTGCCTTCAATATTTTCAACATAAAAAAACTTACGATTGATGTCAGTCAGATCTGTGAACTCTTTAGATGCTTTTCATAATGAAATTCCTTTTGAAAGGAGTGGTTTTTTTAAAGTCAGTATGTGCTAGAACAAAAATGGTGTTTAAATAGCACAGAGGAGATGGAGGAGCTTTGTTGTCTGTGTATGAAAGACTGCAATACAGGACTTAGCAGCATGGATCAGTTCCTCAGTGTGGGAAAGATTTTTCCTGAAGTCTCCAGCTGTTTTCAGGCCTCTTTGACACCTGGATCTGTTACTCCTGTTGGGTGCAGGTGCCGTATTTTGTCAAAAATAAAAGGTGAAAATATATATATATATATATATATATATATGGTAAATATTCTTTATCACAATATGTGCTGTAAACAAATACAGTTTTTTACCATCTGCTCTCAGTTTTTGCTTGGAGAGTTTTAGAAATATCATCAGTTGTTGATTGTTCCCTTTGGTCAGCTGGGGCTGGGCCACACCAACCACGTCAGAGAGCCCACGCTGGTAACGGTGCTGCAGGGGAAGAACGTGCGGCAGATCTCAGCCGGCCGCTGCCACAGCGCTGCCTGGACAGCTCCCCCTGTCCCACCTCGAGCTCCAGGTGAGCAACTGAGATTTTGTGTGGCCTTTTCTTTAGTCTTGGTGTCTCCTGGAGTGCGAGTGCAACAAGAATTTCTGAACACGTGAGACAATATTGGTTTCATTTTATGTCCATACCTTGTTGTGCTTGATACCCAAATTATCTTACTCTCGATTTGGCTTCTGTTGTGGTTTAACCCCAGTACGCAGCTGAGCACCGTGGAAGCTACACACAGGAAAATCAGCTTCATCCCAGCCAAAGCAATACCCCCTTTCTCAACCAGTGTGTTTCTCTTTCTGTGGCAGGTGTTTCGGTGCCTTTGCAGCTTGGTTTACCTGATGCCATTCCACCCCAGTATGGGGCACTGAAAGAAGTGAGCATTCATACAGTGAGAGCGAGGCTGAGACTGCTGTACCATTTTTCTGACCTCATGTACTCTTCATGGAGATTACTTAACCTCAGTCCCAATAACCAGGTAAAATTCCATTTGAAAAAACTGACTTGGCTGTGTTGTTCTACTAGAGAGTTTCTGACCAGGTCTAGATGGACCTTAGTAATAGGCTCTATAACTTTTTGGTAAAAAAAAAAATTAAAATAAAGATTCCAGAATAAAGCAAACTTCGTGAAGGTATTGCTTTACATTTTCACTTATGCTGTCACTGACATGTCAGTGTTCTGGTTTCCAAAAGCTTACTAGCCTCAAAACTAAAACCAAAAGGTGCTGACCTGTTTCCTGAAACAGTGAAGTGGCAGTCATTGCTATGAAGGGTTTTATTCTGTAAAGAATGGAATTAATATCCTTCACTGATACGTTTATTCTCATTCTTGCTTCATTACAGAACAGTACATCTCATTACAATGCTGGAACGTGGGGAATAGTGCAGGGACAGCTGAGGCCCTTGCTGGCACCACGGGTGTACACCCTGCCCATGGTGCGCTCCATAGGCAAAACCATGGTGCAGGGCAAGAACTATGGGCCCCAGATCACTGTGAAAAGGATATCCACCAGGTCAGTGCTGCTCACACAGGCTTTACACCTCGTGTGAATACTGATATGCATGCATTTCCTTCTGTTTTGGCATTCTGAGCTCTCTCTGTACAGCTTTGTTAATCAAGTTAACAATAATCAGTAGCCTTTACATGATTTTGAGTTACATTTGTGGCTGTGTCTCTTTCCCCCAAAGGGGTCGGAAGTGCAAGCCCATTTTTGTACAGATAGCAAGGCAAGTGGTAAAGCTGAATGCATCAGACCTTCGCTTACCCTCCCGGGCCTGGAAAGTGAAACTGGTTGGAGAAGGAGCTGATGACGCAGGTGGAGTGTTTGATGACACCATTACAGAAATGTGTCAGGTACGTCTGTGAGTATTTTGGAAACGTGTAACAGGAATGTATCACAGTCCAGGCGCAGGGAACAAAACATTATAGCATTATAGTCTGACATAAAGTCAGGTCTTGAAATAAACATGTCTTTATTACTTAAAATCGTCCTGCCGTGTTTACTTGCTCTCGGTGTTTCGTATTAATTTGTAAGGAGTAATCATCACTGTAGTGAAATCCTCTGTCTTGTAATGCTAGAATGTCCTGATAGTTCTGTCATAGGTTTGCTTTCCCTCTTTCTAAGAAGGCTTTTTTGTTGTTGATTTTTAAGGAACTGGAAACTGGAATAGTAGACCTGCTTATTCCTTCCCCAAATGCTACAGCTGAAGTAGGCTACAATAGGGATAGGTAAGTTGTCCAGGACTTGCTTTTATTGCAGATGGTAGTGGGTGAAAATCAAAATCTTCTATTGACTGTTTTATACCAAATTATGAGACTTCATAATTGTTTGTAGTGTGTTTTTTTCCTTCAGGTTGTGATGTTACTTTATTGTGGAGGGAGGGCCTGGTTTTAACATGGGCTTGCTTGGGTTGGTGGTGGCAGAATTCAGAGTAACATCACGATGCCAGGCTTTGTGCTCAGGAGTTCTGCCTCCCTCAGCCTCCAGTGTTTTAACAGCTAAAGATAACAGTAATCCTGTTTGGACAGCCCTTGCTGATAAGTGTGCTGGCAGTTACTGTGCCATGCTTAGAAGTGTTTTCTCTTTTACTTCTAATGAAGTAGCATAGAAATAATACTCTCTTCACTGCTTCTTTGTCCTTTCAGGTTTCTCTTTAACCCTTCAGCATGTTTAGATGAACATCTGATGCAGTTTAAGTTCTTGGGCATTCTCATGGGTGTAGCTATTCGTACAAAAAAGCCATTAGATCTTCATTTGGCTCCAATGGTCTGGAAGCAACTTTGTTGTATCCCACTCATCTTGGAGGATTTGGAGGAGGTAGATCTGCTCTATGTGCAGACCCTCAACAGCATTCTTCACATTGAAGACAGTGGGATTACTGAAGAAAATTTCCATGAGGTAAAATAAGAAAGTCTGCGCTTTTAAGTTTTTTCTGAAAGCAGTTACTTTATCAGATTGACCTTCACATCAATATTTATATAATTTCAATCTCCATTCTTGGGATAACAAGCACTTTGTGTGCATTTAGAATAGTTTATGATCTTACTGTATATAGTTCTAGGTGACTTAGAGTAAAATGCTATACTTGGATCACTGGAGTGACTTGTGCTTTTCCTGTTTTGCATAACAGATGATTCCTTTAGATTCTTTTGTTGGCCAAAGTGCTGATGGTAAAATGGTTCCCATAATCCCTGGAGGGAACAGTATCCCACTTACCTTTTCAAACAGGAAAGAGTACGTGGAGAGGGCAATTGAGTACAGACTCCATGAAATGGACCGGCAGGTAAGAACCTCGTTGTGACCTGGCCCCCGTTGTTAGTGGGAACGGGGGGTGATTTGTGCCTATTTCCATTACAGTTCATTCAGTGGTAAGAAAAGCTTGGCTTTCTGCCTCTTTCTGGGTCTCCGTGTCTTTTCTTCCCCCACAAACTGTTTTGGCTCTTTTTTAAAATTTAGTGGTGTTTTTTTCTCAGTAATTGCTCAATGGGCAAAAGAGCATTAAAAATCAGAGCTGGTCGTCATTTGAGTAGCCCCACTTGAGAAAAAAACCTGCAATTTTGCGTGCTGGGTACTGTAACTGGACGTGTGAACAACCCAGAGACTGGCTAAAGTAAATATTATTGACAAACATGTTTAACTTGAAACTGTTTCTCTTTTGTTGTAACACAAATCCTGCAAATATTTCATGGTATGTTGTGGGAAGTGCTCATTTCGTATTTGCATAGTTCTGTGTATTTTGTCATTTGAATAGTGACCCTTGTGAAAGCAGTATTCTAATTACAAGGTAAAGATGCCAGTGTGATATTTATCTGCATTAGAAAACAGCTTCCTCATGAGGGGTACCAGATCCCAAGTCTTGCAGAACAAGTACAGCATTCTCAGCATACATCTGAGATGGAACAAGGCCTTTTTTGTATTTACAGAGTTTCTTGGTTTAGCCATCGTTATTTGTGCTGCCAACTTCTAATTTTTTTTAAGTAGTCCTGTTTTGAATCAGAACATGTTCTTTAAAGTTCAATTACAATTAAAAATATCTGCAATATTCTGCAGGATTTTGAGAAACAATACATCCCTTGCAGGGGCTGTGTGTGTGGGAAGCTGTATTTGGCAGATACTGGTAATTCTGTCTCTCGATGCCATGTCTCAGCTGAGAAGTTACTTTTGTGTTTGGATGGTCCAGGAAGTGGCAGAGATGAGACAATTGCACTTCAAACGTCTCTCCCGTTTTTGGCCAATAGGTGGCTGCTGTCAGGGAAGGAATGTCTTGGATTGTTCCCGTTCCTTTGCTGTCCCTTCTGACTGCCAAGCAGTTGGAGCAAATGGTCTGTGGAATGCCAGAGATATCAGTTGAGGTTCTGAAGAAAGTTGTGCGATACAGAGAAGTTGATGAGCAGCATCAGCTGGTGCAGTGGTTCTGGCACACCCTGGAAGAATTTTCGAATGAGGAGAGAGTCCTTTTCATGAGGTTTGTGTCGGGAAGATCTCGATTGCCAGCCAACACAGCTGATATCTCTCAGCGATTCCAAATAATGAAGGTTGATAGGGTAAGACACTGTTTTTATTATTATTATTATTTCCTCTCTAGTATAGTCTGTGCTTTGGCACTAAGAGACAATTTCCATAATTGTAAATTTACAGAAAAAGTATGGGATGGGATATGCTCTGAATTAATAAACTCAAACATTTTGGTTGCGTACAAGGACATAGGCTGCATGAATTGCATCTTAATTTCATCGGTGCAGTTGGTGATTAGAGATCAAGACAAGAAACAAATGTCTACTGTAACTGTTCCAATCTCTTTTCATTTAGTAATTTTCATTCTGTTTTTAAGTTTTAATTTCGAGTAAGTGGCAACATATGACCACTAGTGATCTCTTAAAGCCACTGCAATGAATTTACAGTGTGTTATTTTATGTACAGGGTGCATTCATTTGGAATTACTTTGGGGTTCTGTGCAGTGAAAGCACATTCTCTGTGAACAATACGAACCGAGAACTTGACAAAATCTCATCTAACAGTGGTTTGTCTGTCATCTTTGGTTAGGTGTCTCTCAGATTGCCTTATGTAATTTGAACATTTGTTTGGTATCTTGCAGTGGGCTGCTAAACAACAGTGTGATCAACTTTTCAAAAGCCTGAATTTCAGTAATGGGTTGAGTTATTTACAGAGTAGGTGAAACAGTAGTTTTGGACATACTTAAGGATAAAGCAAATGCTGTAAACAAGGGAGGTTAGTCTGCTTCTTAAAAGGAATTTGAGATAAGAGTATGCAAATCATAAAGCAAGGGAGGGAAGGAGCAATGAAATGTGGATATGTTGCATTTTTAACTTCATTCACAACTTACCAGTGTCCCACCTTTTATCCATTTCCACAGCCTTACGACAGCTTGCCTACCTCACAGACTTGTTTCTTTCAACTGAGGCTCCCACCTTACTCCAGTCAACTAATCATGGCAGAGCGTTTGCGCTATGCAATCAATAACTGCAGGTCTATAGACATGGACAATTACATGCTCTCCCGGAATGTGGACAATGCAGAGGGCTCAGACACAGATTATTAACATTCTGTGAACAAAATCATCTTCCTTTTACTACAAATAGTGCCCTAAGTCAAATTCATCGTTGACATAATTTTACAGTAACCATAGATGTTTTAGGAGCATAAAACCAGATGTTAATAGATGGTGGCCACATTTTAGTTACTCTAAATGTAACAAAGAATTAGATGTTTTTATTTTTTTGTGATTGTAAAAAAGAAAAAAGGAAAAACAAAACAAAAAAGTATGATCGGTAAGTTTTTTCTCCTTTTTTGGTCACTTTTGATAAGTTTGCATGGAGACATTTTGGTGCATTTTTGTTGGGAATAGTACATTTGTAAGCCCTCCCAGTGAACATGAAGAGTTGTACATTGTGTATAATTGTTCATTAGCCAGGACAGTTTTACATGAATATTCACATATTTATTTTGTTTTAATTTGAATTGCCTGTGCAGGGTTCCTTATGCAGAGAAAAATAAAGCAAATTCAAGAATCGGTTGCTTGGTATGCATTTGTGAACTGTGGTTGGTTTACTCAGTCTTCATACTTTTATATTTTGTCTCAGGAAATTATAGTCTTATAGTGTTTAGACAGGGTGTGACATTTGAAGCATCTTAAAATGTTTATCCTGCTGGCCTCTGCTGTGTAGCCCCGTGCTCTGCATTCTCCTGGCCTGAGGCCCTGCCTTGTTCGGGTGTACTGCTGTTCATTCCTCGTGCTGCAATACAAGTTCATGTTGTGCTTGGTTCATTCTTGCTTTTTGTTTAAACATTTTGCTCCTCCAGAGTAGTTGTTGACAGTAACAACATGCTGCCACCTTGATTCAGAAAACTTTAAATCTTTCGAGCAAAATAATCATAATTTTTAATAGACGCATTGATGTAGTTGATTCCTGCTCAGAGTATGGAAAAATGAAAATGGAAGTGACAGGGTAGTAGTCGAGGCTGTGGATTTTATTCACATTTTTAGCTCTGCCTTTGGTCTCATTTTGTTGCAGTAACTATTGTGATCAGCATGGTTTGGCTTACACTGTGATTGATGTTCCTGTTTGGTTAGGACAGCGGTGTACTGCACAAAGAAATCCCTGCTCTGTGCCTTAGGAAAGCGCTGGGCAATAGGTAATTGTCCATTGTCTCTATAAAAGATATCTTTAAAAGATGTCAAGCTCCAAATGCTGCTTGGTGTTCAGAGCAGGACTGACCTGGGTGGAGGAAAAGGGGAGAGTCTGTCCCCAGGTGAGCCAGAGCTGCTCTGCCCCATTGTCCCCCAGCCTCTTCCTCCCTGGACTCCTTGGGAAGATGCTGTGGGGACTGAGAGCTGGCGAAAATGTTTGTTAGTGTCATCTCATGTGGGGCAAGACTGGTCCATCTGAGTCTGGAGTGTAGAGTAGAAATTCCTGTTGTTTTCTCTCATGTGTTTGTTGTATGTTAGCAAGGATTGATTGGGAAATTTTCTGGTTGTCCAAGACTGAGCTGCTGTATTGCTGCCAGCTGACAGTGCTGAAAGGGAGGGCTTGATAAGCTGTAAAAATGTGCAAATCTGGGTTTTATCTGGTGAAGTTCTTTCAGTTAGGACTAGTTGTTGGCTCCTGAAAAAGTCTAAAGATTTTTAGCTGTGATCAAAGACCACACTGCAATGTGAAACATTTGAGGGGATCAGCAGTTTGTGGGGAAGGGGAGTCTGGACTCTGAAATCATGGAGACTTGGTTTCCTGCCTCATTGTGTATTAGGTTCCAAATTGGACTGAGATTTCGGTGTCCCATCACCGTGTTGTGGGGATGTCTATTCACATCTTGGCCTAAATTTATAGGTGTAATAGGTAAAAAATACAGTATGTAAATAAATGGGGAAACTGCTGTATTAAGTCCTGTATTACTGCCCTCTACAGCTCATTGATGTGTCTGACTTAGTGGCACTGATTTGTCAGCCGGTTTCAACCAGCACAGAAAGTAATAGAACTGTGCCTAAAAATGGCACTTTTATATGGACTGTGCCGTTGGCTTTCTTGGTAATGAAGATCTTTTTAGAGGCAGTTTACAGTAAAATGAGAGATGATGTTGATTAAAGGATTGTGCCTGATGGAACTTTAATGGCTTGGAACTAAAACCATAGACATGTTTCCATCCTTCCATAATACCCTAAGTATGGTATAATTACTAGTATGGTATTAATATTAGTATAATACCTAAGTAAAATGAAATCATTTTCTATACTCAAACTTCAAATTGGATTGCGAAGAAAATTCATTATTGATGCTGAGAAAATATATCAACACAATCATGTTCAGACTTTACCATGTCATGAACAAATATCCCCATTCAAGGAGGGGAAGAGCAAAGTAATGAGTTAGAGCATTTGTATACAAATAGGCAAAGAAACCAAGGAGGGAGTGTTTCAAGACCCTTTTTAGCTCTATAAAAGAAAATTAAAACCCAAAACAAACCACAAACCCCACAGAATACCCTGCCCCCCACAGTCCTTGTAGAAAACTGGCAAAAAGGCGTAAGTAATATGTAGACAGATGCAAATGTGCTTTCATGTCTTGTAGTTACTTGAAAATCTGTTCCTGTTACACCTACAGAGACGTGTCTTTCACTACAGAGTGCTGAGAGAGCTGGTGGCACGAGGAGGTCTTTGCTTACTGCTGTGACTGTATAAATTCCTACCTTGTTTTGGCTTGTCAGCAGTGTGTGGAACTGGTGGTGTGTATCCAAGGTACGAGTTGTCAGCTTCCCAATTTCCACATCACAGTAAGTTTGTTCAGCTCAGCAATGTCCTTTCCGAGCTGTCAGTGCTGGCTGAGGATTGCTGTTTGTCCTTGTCCACACTTGTTCCAGTTTTCTTCCTTACTTTGTGGTGCATAAGGGCCCTACTTAAACTTTAGGAATGAGTTAATGAAATACCAGTTTTACAGTGTTGTGCTGTTAAATGTCTCCAAGTAATGAAGATGCAGTAATTTATTTTCCTCACTGGTTTTCTGGGTGTTTCTTATGGGTGCTCATACTGATCAAGTATTTCTCTAGAATTGCAGCGTTGTTTGACTAAGTTGCTATAATGCTGTGATTTATTTCTTAGCTCAGCCAAATTAGCGAGTACAAAGGATATCTGTGGATCAATTAACCAGGATGGGAAGGAGAAGTAAGTATATTCAGTTATGTTGAGAGCTGTAAAGTCCCCTTTGGTGTCAAATTTTGTAGATGGTGGCACAGCATCAAAAGCATGTAAAAGAAAGTTTCACTTCCAGGTAGCACAGCAGTGTGCAGAAAAGGGGACAGCCTTGTGCTTTGGGATGAAAATAGCTACTGACTTTGTACTTTGCAGTGAGAAATGGGTGTTTATGTAGAGCTGGCCTGTAGCGTGTTCCTAATTTGGCATTTAAAGCTACAGGCTGTTAGTCACTGTCTTTTCTTGTGGGTTAGTTCTCTGAACTAGCATTTGTTCACATTGCACTTCCTTTAATGTCAGCTTTAAAAAATAACTTGGTGTATCTTATATTATGTAAGTACATCATGCAGAGGGGCAAACTGTGTTTTGTGTGCCTTGAATCCACGCTTCCCTCATTTAATAAAAAAGCCTGGTCGATTAGCTACCACTGTTAATCACTGAGGGAGTGCCAGTGGTCAGTGCTCTGCTTTTGCTATAAAGACCTTTCAGGGAGTGGTTATCCCCGTTAGTGGATGGAACCACTACCTGGATAGACCCTTTAACAGAAGTTTGTTAATCACTCTTGCCCTGAAATTTGTGAAAAATCCTACAGAGACTGAGGCTCTCTCTGCTGTGGCTTTATGCCCTTGCCCATTGCATAAGGAGTCTCGAAAGTGCAGGGTCCAGTCTGAACTTTGTGACTGTGGGAGGCTCTTCCTTAATGTTTGTGTTCTCAGGTCCCTGTGTGACTCACTCTGCCTCGGTTCACTCTGTGTGTGTTCCTTCTGTGCAGTCAGGTGCACCTTGCTGTCAAACTTACTGCACCTTGTCAAACTACTGGTAAACTTTCTTAAAAAGTCCATAAAATGTATTGAACTCATCGAATTATTTGGCCTCAATAAACACACTGCTGCTTCCCTCTTCTGAGTGAGGTGCATCTGCAACAGAGGGTACCAGAACTGCAGTTTTCAGCAGGTCTGGCATTTTGTGACAGCAACGCAGAGTTTTCCAGTTTCAAGGAACAACAGAGAGCAAATGTTTTTTTCCTTAAGCCTGTTCAGGAGGAGATGCGTGCCTTTTCCCAGTACAGCCTTTACAAAACATGCGTTTGTTTGGACTTGACCAGAACTCAGGAAAGTAGCCACAGTTCATTGCTACCAGAGTGAGGTAAAATACCCACACTGATTATTTTGCTGCACTTAAAGCTGAACCAATTTTCTTGATGCTTTTTCAAGCATCAGCTTTTTTTCTGGCTTACTGTCTGGGATCATGTTAGCACTTCTCTCTGCTCTCAGCATTACTGAAGGACACTTTTGCTTGACTCTCTCTAGCCCAGCTTGTGTTACGTTGCGGCAGAAATCCACGTGGAGCGTTCGCAGTGATCCCCCGTGGAGGGTCACTGCCTCCAGTGTCTGGTCAGTGATCCGCACACAGTTCTCCAGTTTGAGGCTCTTCAGGTTTGGGCAGTTCTTGAGAACCTGCAAAATGCAGTCATCTGTAACATGGCCACATCCAGAGAGGGTCAGAGACAGCAGATTTGGACATCTGAAAGCAGGATGGTGACAGGTGAGGTGGGAGAAATAAATCACAGAGCTTGGAGAACCAAATAGCATCAAGAATAAATACAAAGGCTGGAAAAATGCCTCCTCTTCATCAGGAGGGGCAACAAGGCACAAGTAGGTGAGGGCATATGTAGATCTTAATGGTCAGTTTTACTGAAGCTTACCTCCTTTGCTTTTTCTGTTGATAGCAACATCTCCAGCTCAGCTGGCAGAGTGCACAGGGGGATGTGAACGCCTATTTAAGCTGCGGCTGCACTGTTTTTTCTTAAGGAGTTGGATAGTGCTGGTTGTCCAGGCACAGCCAGTGAGACCCAGTAGAGGGGAGATTCATTTCAGGATGAAGTGGAGGACAGTTGAGAGAAGAGACTGCTGTGCAGACATGCTGAGCACAAGCAAGTAAGGCACTCGTACTCTTCATTTTCAGGAATTATGGATATATTTTCTCTCCTTGGATTTACTGAATAGGTGCCAGCTGCTTCTAAAGGGTGTTGATGTTTGAACCCCACACAGCTCTTAAACTTTCCTTTGAGTCACTGAAACTGGTAACTCTCTTGTTATAGACAATGATGCAGCAAATGAAAAAAACTTTTTCTTGCTGCTTGGGTAGCCCTGGGGAAGTACAGGAAAGGCCTGTCCCCGGTGGGGTGTTGATGATGTCCAGGAGCTGTCCTGGAGCAGCTGCTGTGCTGAGCAGGGCCCTGTGCAGCAGCCTGCAAACCTGTGCCGTGTTTGGCTCCTGGCTCAGCCCCCTCTCCAGGCAGTGGCAGTTCAGCATCCACCTGTTCAGCTAAATAGAGCATCAGTGGTAACATTGCTCTCGTGAGACCTCTAGACAGATTTTTTTTCCTCTTAACCCTTTTCTGTTATGAGTAGTTGGAGAAAAAAGCTGGCAGGGTCAAGAATGGCTCTAACAGAATAAAACTACTTCAAACTCAGGGAGAAAAGCTGGATATTTAATTTGCATTTTTCTTTGCACAAAGTGCGAGGAATTTTGTTTGACCGGGAATGCTTTCAATGGGTTGCAGCAAAAAGGGGCAGGACCTTGTAGCCACAGGTGTGCTGATCCCTCCTTAATCTGATTTTTATCAATTATTCTAGAACAGTTCAGAAATTTGGTACTTGCAATTTAATCTCTTTTGAAGCTGCCTTTTAGTCCTTGTTCTGAGATTGCACTGCTGCTGGCTCTCAGCCAAGACACTCTCTCCTGTTGTCTTTTTTCAGTTGTTGTTCCAAAGCTGAGGGCTGGCTGTGGCACAGGTGTCCCGTGTCAGGGGAGGCACTGCCCTGGCCCTTGGGCTCTGCTCTGGGACCAGGGCCAGCCCTGGTGTTACCCACACAGAGAGCGGGACTGGCTCTACCCCTGGCAGCCGCCTCCTGTAACTGCTCTGTTCTTTCCTCAGAGCTGCCTTGCAGCAGCAGCAGAGCTGTTACAAGAGCTGTGCACCCAGAGCTGCTTTTCCATGGTGGCATTTCTCTTCCCTTACTGTAGTTTAGAAGCAGCTAAGAGTTTAAGCGTTAGTATAACAGCAATATTTACTTCTTAGACTGAACGAAAGCTGACATTTAGTAACATGCTTAATGAACTTGGTTGTTACGAGGTGCGTTCACTGTTTGAAATCAGGGCTCTGCTCCAGGCACCCTCCAGACACTGCCAGAATGGTGCAGTTCAGCTGAGCAGCCGTGTGGGAGGCAGGAGTGCACTTTCCCATATTCATTACCCATTTTTAGAAAAAAAGAAGGAAAAAGTAGGGTTAAGGAAAATCTATATGAAGTATACACTATTGCCACTGTAAAATGAACTTAACATTACACTAAAATTTTTAAGGCAAAGCACTCGTGTACTTCATGCTCCATTTCAGGCAGGTGCTGTGGAGTATTTGAAATAACTCTCACTTCACTCAAGGCAGTTACTGCACACTCACACCCACAGAACGTACCTGTTGCAAACGTCTAGTAAGAAATCATTGACAGTGTTCTCATGCCTGTTACAGAAGTCTTTCTGGAAACTGTTTTTCATCCAGTCCTCAATGTTACACACCTTGACTCTCTCTGAATACCAGCAGATGGATAAGTATTTTAAAGCAGGTCCCAGGAGAAAATTATCCTTCTTTAGTTCCACTGGAGAATGAAAGTTCAACAAAGACCACAGTAAAGGATCCTGAAACACTTCTAGCAACTTGTGACATGTTTTTGCTAAATTTTTCCTACTGTTTTTGTCCAGAAAGGAAAAGAGATGCAAAAGACATTCCCGGTTGAGCTGGGTTATGTGCATAGCCCGGCAGCAGTGGCAGAGTCTCTTGGCCTCGTGGAGTAACAGCAGTGCTGGAGGGGGCTTGCACTCACCAGGAGGCTGTTGCACATATATGGTTGTGGAATGGGGTTTATTTTTGGCTAACAACTGGTGCAGAAGCTCAGAACAGGGAAAGGAAAAGAACCATGTATGCAGCTTGTGCTCCCTTTGTCCAAGGGAATGGAATGGGCATGTACAACTTGACTGTCACGAAATGCTTCCTTAAAAGGGGTTTTTTTTTCTCCCTTGTAGACTCTCCTGAAGTTTACTGAAGGTCTGCGCTGAGTTACTGGAGCAGGGAGTGGAGTGGGGCTGTAGCTACAGCTGCCAGGCATATCTTGGTCAGTGTTTCCCGTGCGGGAGATGTGGCTTTCTGAGCAGCAGTTTGGTTTAGCAGAGTACAACAGTTTTAGTCTGTTTGTTCGTTGATTTTTCTGAGGATGCACATTTGGTTCATGGTCAAGGATTGTTACATGGAGAATGGAACTTTCACAGTTGTTTAAAAGGAGCTGAAACAGTCTCTGCATGCCTTGCAGCACACACACAGCCTGCAGTTCAGTTTGCGAGCCTCATAGGGGCAGTTTCCTGCCCAGTGTTACTTGAGGCTGAGCTATTCTATAAACAAAGCTGGCTGTGTCCCCACCTTCTGCAGGAGGGAAGCACTGACACAGAGGCAGCCACGCATGGAAACAGCAAGGCTATGTTTAGTTCCTTGTGGGCTTGTGCTTTTAATAGATGTCTTCTATTGGCTTGAATTTTACAAGTTGGGCTGTTCTGGTTGTGTAGGTTTAGTTCTGTTACCATAGAAACCTTTTTTCCACCAGTTGCTGGAAAAAGGAGGTATGAAAGTGGTTTTCCGGGTAAAAGTATTTGTTGTACAGTAATGGGAGAAAGTGTAGCAGAAAGTTGCTCCTAGAAGAAAAATAAAGCTACAGCAAGGGCTGGTTGGAATTAAAAGCAATAAGCATCCCTTTAACTGTCCTGCTTGTGAATCAAACATGCCTGAGATGAAGGTATTTTATAGTCACCTTCTGCCTGGTGACTACTTCTGCCTGCAAGAGAATAAATACTTTGAACAAAGCCATAGAAAGTAACAGCAAACAGCACTGGGGGAGTTTTTCAAGTGGCCTGCACGCAGATAGTGGCTGGGAGACTTTATGTACCTACGGCATTTTAAACAGGAGTCTTTTAATACAGGACAAGGGTGAGTGGGACCCAATTTTACCTTTTCCTTCTTACCCTGAGAATGCAGTTTAAAATTCAACTCTGAAAAACAAGATCTGAAATTTATTTGTAGTCTGCAACAATTGTAGCTTCATAGCTTGAGGAAGTGCTTGACTAAGGTGTGTGTCTGAACACAGCTGGCATACACAAAGAAATGGCAATTCTTTCTGCTGCATTCTTTAGTTAGTAACTTTCTACTATACAGTTATTAAGTGTTTAACAATTGCCAGTCGTTTTAGTTTCATATCCTTTGTCATTTAATCTTTTCCTCGAAATGATAAGGAGATTGCTGTTCCCCCTCCCCCCTCAGAAACAGGCTCTGGACAGTGCCACAAGTACTTTATGAAGCCACGAAAGGGACAAGAAGATTTCACGTACCAGGTAAGGCAGTCACAGGAAAACAGCAGCTTGTTGTGCCTGAGGTGTTGTTCTTCATTCTCATATTAGCATTTTCAACTCTCAAGAACTTACCTTCGTTTGTGAGCAGGTTTAAACAGCTGAGACTTCTCAGAGTTATACATACAGGAATATTATTATTTTTAAAAAAAATCCAAATAACCCATCACCAATCCAGCAAAGTTGAATGACAAGGACGTTAGGATGGACTCTTGCCAGACAGAGGGGACACACCACAATCTGACATAAAAATTAACAGCAGTTGGATGACAAGGTCCTTGAAAATGGAATGGCAGGTCCTCTTTGGCGTTAGATGCTAAGTGTGGTAGAGGTGTTTCAGAGTTAAGAACACTGCAACTGCTTTATTTTGTTTTTCCCAGAACAAGGTACAATACTCTGCCATTTGTGTTCAGAGGACTTACACCACTGTTGTTCTGCAGGCCTGTAGAAGGACAAGAGAAGTTTCATTTTCTAAGGAAAGGAGACACTTTAATGGCACATTTTCCATAAACACACTGTGTGATGAGATATAATTCACATTCATCCTGGAAATGCTCCAGAAATGCACAAGATGAGCACAGTCAGTAATCCTCACTGAAAATTACACACAAGATTTTAATGGTAAACAATTACAACTATGGCACTACAGTACTTGAGAATATCCTAAAGCACGTTGGAATCAGTTGTCAAGGTGCCCATTACCTCATCAGTAAGACACAGACACATCGGTAATGAAACATTGCTGGGGGAACTTCTGAACACCACGTGTTACACTTCCCATTGATTCAGTAAAATCTTCATAAATGGCCTCCTGCTTTTGATACAAGTCCACTGTCCCTGCCTGTCTCAAAAGTTCTAAACTCTCCTCTCTTGCTGACATTTGGGAACTGGACATTTTGCAGTTTTGATTGACATAAATCTTGGCTCCAGTTGTATACGTGGCTAAACAATTACTAACAAAAGGACAACCTTTGATTGGACACATTTTGGTGAAAAATATGCAAGTCTTTGAACTGTAGAGAGCAGTTGCTGCTTGCAGAGCAGTCTCAAGCAAGAAAAAAAATTCTTGCCAGCTAGTGTGTACTATGATCAGCAGTAAGTAGAAAAGAAACATTTGGCTTAAATGAAAGAGATATCCCCCCCCCCACAAGCTAGTAGATTAATATAGGATATACAAGCTAGGTTAAAAATGTAATACTAGGCCAGGTGCAGTATATGTTACTGGTTCAGTGCTCAGTTACGTTTTTTTCTTTTGACGCCACACTGAATAGAATACAGTGGATAAGCAAAGTTCTCCACCAGGAAGAGAAATACTTGTGTTGCCACAACAAACTGTTCATTACTGTCCATCTGGGTTTGCAGTGGGAGAAAGTTAAATTAGGAAAGGATTTACAATGTACTTGTTCCAGCAAGGCATATGGCTGAGTCCTGATCAGCACCTGCTGCAAGGACAGCCTGCTGTGATTGCATCGTGTTCCCAGGCTGGCCCCACACAGCCGTGCTGGAGCCACCACTGCCCAGGAGCTGCGTGGGACAGAGCAAATAGGACAAAGAAAATGCTCAAGTGAGAATGTAACTCTGACCCAAACAATTACTGACAAGTAGAAGCTGATTAAAATAAGTGAATGTTGCTGAAGATTACAAATTTAAATTTCTTAAAATACAGAAAGGCACATTTACATCACGGTTTTGCAAGAACACTGCATACACCTGACTAGTTTAAGTTAAACTGCTGCTGGCCCAGAGCTAGTTGTGTAGTTTAAGCTTGGCATTCTCAAAGGTAAATTCTAAAGGAATCCAGTCCAAGTAGCATGCAGAGAAAACGCAGCTGTAGGTGGCATCTATGCAGCTCCCTATGAACAGCAGGAAGGGCAGCAATGTGGTACAATGCTTTACCTGCCCCATTTTCTGCCTGTGTAAGTATCAGCAACCTAGTCGCATTGATTAGAAGAAAGGCTCTGCCTGTAAGGAATGGAAGGTGACAAACTATCTACAGTTTAAAGCAATGACAAGTTCTATTTATTGTTCAATTTAAGACATCCTTATATGTGTCACTGTATCAAACAGTAACTCTATAGTCTTAACCTGTGTACACATTCATACCCCATTAGCTATGCTGAAGTGATTTCTGCACTTTTAGATTAGGCCAATTTCTCCCTTTCCTAGTTTAAGATGCTGTGACAAAGCTCTCAAGAATGACACTGTACCAAACACGTGACTGATTTGTCCTTACCCTGTGCAGCCAGCAGGACCCCAGGGCAAGGCAGTGCTGTGCACTCCCTGTGCCCCAGGCTGCTCTGGGCTCCACTCCAGCCCCCCTGCCCCGTGTCCTCCAGAGGCCTTACCTAAAATGGGACTCACAGCTGGAGTTCTTGTGTGTTTTCAGACAGCTGCATTTTTCTGTTACCACAACTCAAAGCTGCTGTTTGGTGGTGGGATGCTCCATGAACTGTATTCTCCTCTCACTGAGCTTTCAGGAGTGTCCAGCTCCTTGCTTGGCACAAGGGAGCCAGCTAGAAAGGATGGACTGGGGGAACAGATCTGAAATGCAACACTGGTCAAATTTCACATTTTGTCAGATTCCTCACTATTGCAGTAGTGGTTTTTCTGACTGCCTTTTCTTTTCCATCATATTAGCTGACTTCCACTGTTCAGCAGTAGAGCTAAAACTGGTTGGGGTTTTTTACAGCGTGGTTTTTCTCCATTACAGAGCCAGGTTTTAGAACCTGCACCATGCCTCCAGTGTTCATCTAGAGACTAAACAAAAGTGTCCGCTGGGCCAGTGTGTAAATGCCACAGGAGCTCCCTGAGCTCAGGCTCCCTGAGCCGAAAAAAGATTCAAGCACACTTGGCTCAGCTCCTCCCCTCTGAGGGCTCTGCTGTGAGACTGAGCATCCTCCCTTGAGTTCGATTTGAACTGATAGAGCAATTCCGTGCAAAGCACCTGAAACACCATCTGCCTCCTCCTGCTTCCAAGGGAACTGCAGGCATGGAGCAGAGCTGCATTTACCCTGTTCTCACAAACCCCAGCCCTTGGGGCTGTACTTCCACTTCCCACCAGGAACAACAAAGGGGTTCTACTTGGGATTCTACTTCCACGAAGTCTCCCAAATTTTCAAGCAAGAAAGTGTTCATCATCAAATTTCAGGATGACAGTCTAAACCAAGAGATGTCTAATGCAATTCAGGTTCAGTTAAAAAACCATCTATCTCAACATAATTTAGGCAGGTAATTTTAAGATAATTGTTTTAAATTTGAAGGGGGTGGGGGACAGAGCATATATGAGCAACACTTGAATTAAACTGCGGTATTGATACAGTTGAACCAACTGTTTATTTTCAATGATTCCTGAAAGTCAGCAGCCTGAATCCACACCAATATAGCAGCAATTACCTGGTCTAGTTAATGATGCCACATAGCCTCTCTTCTGTAGACAAAGAATGATTGGTCAGAGGTCACTGTTCAAGTTTCTTGCACGAGGGAAAATAGCACGTGCAAACAATTCCGTGATTTAAAGAGATTAAATTGTATCTACATAACAGAACTGAGCATAGCACAAAGTTGTATTGCTCTTCATGATCAGAAGCACATTTATCTTGCTTGTAAGGAGGACAGAAAGTTTCTTTGATGTAAATGTGCCTTTAGAAAGTGAGAACTGAAAACATTAATATAAAAAAGTCAAATAACTATTTCATGAAACTATATATATAAAAATTGAGTTATCACAACTAAAGCAGCAAATCAAAATCTGCTGAGGTTTTCTGGTATAACTAAAAAAAAAGTTAGTTTGTGTCCAAGTTCAGTAAGTCAAATGCTACCATTGACACAACAAAACTAAAACCCACAAGAGGAAATTGAAAAGTGCACAATGAAATTAATAAGTCTTGGATCAAGTATTTATGGAAAAATGGAAATGTTTGTCCAGTGGACTTGATAAGTAAGAATGCAAAGGAGGTATTAAAGTTTCTCTGCTCCAGGCTTGGCTTGGCGCTCCACATAGAAGAGGATGTAGGCCTTGGCCTTGCCCACGGTCTCCTCGTCGGTCAGGGTTACAGTACTGTCGTTGAAGTGGAACCAGCGGCCCTCGTGCGCCGCGTACGCCGTGTAATGGCCTGAGCCAACGCTGTCGGGGCAGGGAGAGGGACAACAGTCAGGGACACGCACACCTCACTGAGGCACCTTCTCCTGGGGCTCAGGGACTGCCAGCAGCCTGAGCAAGGAAGGTACGCAGCCCTCCACAGCAGATGCTTCCCTTTTTGAGCTGTGGGGCTCAAAGTTCTCCAAATTAAAGTTTTACAAGAACACATTGTCTTGTCCTGTTACTTGTACTGTTGTCCTTGTACTGTTACTCTTAACAGATCTGTCCAGCTGGGAAAAGTTCAAAGACTCCCAGTAACTTTACTTCAAAATATGCCCACTAGCCAGCCCTGGGGCTTGCCTGTGAGCCTTCACTGCTGTAGCAGGAACAGTCCTGGTGATGATCTCTTTCACCATACCCATCTTTGGGCTACAGTTGTTCCAAGCACGCACACACACGTTTTTAGCATAAATGCAAATGTACCTTCCAACATGAATGAAAGAGGGAAAAAAGATTCCTGTTTTGTAGTAAGCATTTCAAAATGAGGCATTAATTTCTGGAAGGCCCCCTGACTCCTCCTCTTGGGTTTAGGGCTTTTCATTTGTAGAGGCACTAGACTACTTTCATTTCATCTCACAGCTGTAGTCATTAACCCCAAAGGCTGCCAGGGCGCATTCACAGGACTGACTCTGTTGGATCTATCTAAATTAATTCAGCTTAGCTCCCTGCCAGTTTATAAACTACAGCTTATTTCCCCCAGTTAAAATACATTCCCCTAGAGACAGAAAGCCCTTCATTAACTCTGCGTGTACCTCAGTGGGAGAAGGTGCGTGCCAGGAGGACAGGCTGGCTCCGTGTACTCACCCTGAGCCGTGATGCACAACCACAGCCACGAGGTCATACAGGCAGCTCTCTGGGCCACTGTTCTCAGGCTGCGGTAGGAAAAACCAGAAAACTCTTCAAATCTCAATAGCACCCACTGTAATTTGTAATGAAGACATATGTCATGGAACAAATTCCTGCAGGAAGTGTCAGTAAGACTTCTTACCTCTAACAAGTAGCATTTCATGTCTAGGCCTCGCAAGGGAAACTCAACATACGTATCAACCTTGTTTCTCAGATATGCTGTCCAGTGAAAGCGTTTCAAGTGTAAGCATAGCACCTACAGGGAGACAATCACAAAAGGTGTGTTAGAGGAGGGGGCTGAGCTCAGGGCTGGACACTGCAATAGTCGTGGGGAGGAGGAGGTCTTGGTTGAGTCATTATTTCCTTTGACTTTGTGTCATACTGTTACTTCTCATGCTTATACAAACCTTTGGTAGTTTCTGAATCCAGAATTTTTTGGTGGACTTCTGTTTCTTTTTGCATTTGTGACACATATACAGCTCTGTCTCATCAAGTTCTTCCAGGTCTGTAAAACTGCGAAGACAATCTAAAAAAAGCAGATACATCAAGTGAGTTTTGTAACATGAAATACAACAAATACAGCAACATAGGTGTGCTCATCTGCCGCAGTCATTCTAGTTATACCCATCTGAGCAGAAAAAAGCTGTGTAATAATGTTTTAATACAGTAACATATTGTAACATGCAACCTTCCCCGTTCCTGAAAGCAGCTATAAGTAGTTTGAAAGAATAAAACAGGCATTCACACAATCTCCATCTTTCAAACAAGATTCCATCCAACATTCAGCACAACTGCTTTCAAACAAAGATAAATGACTTTCTAACACAGAATATTCAACTTCTAAAGCTTGTTTGGCTTTAGATGCAAAGTGAACAGACAACAACAGGGTTTTTTGAATATTTCATTATTTTCAACAAGTATATTCACAAATCTGTAACAATTACCATCCTGTAAAAACCAAGGTCAGTAACAGCACTGCTGCCCAACCTGCTGGACTGCACTGATGTGGTTTAAAGGCAGAACCCCCAGGAGCCACTGTGGGCACAGGCACGTGCTTCCAAGGACAGAGCCCTAGCAAACACCCATAGGCAACACTGCAGATCAGTGGCTGGGAAGAGTGAAATACATTACAAATACTCTGACTAGAAAGAAAATCCTCTTAGGCCTGGGATGATTTCATTAGCCATGCTCTCTTACCTCGTAGCGTGCACATTGGTCCACTCTCTTGGTTTTTAGTACGTTTATTTCTGAACTGACTTGGAATATCTAGCGAAAGGTCTAGAGAAGCAAAGATTTAAAAAACAAAATTAGGGCTGAATAGAACAATGCCTGGTCTTTTCAGGTTGAAACTCTGGGTCTGTCATGTGACATCTAAATATATCAAGCTTCAGATTTTTTTTTCTGCTCTAAGTCACACAGTATTTGGAACACTAGAGGCACCTTACCTAGGAATGGGTCAAACTTTCTAGATTCAGTCCCACATATTAGGCAGTTGACTTCATTTTGAAGAATGCCTCCAAAAATGGCAGTGACAACAGTAGACGCTCCGTTTCTAGACAAACCACATCAGAGAAGTACAGTCAGCCAGAAAGCCTGAGCTCAGTTCCCCACACCTGTCCCATGTTTGGTGCTCACACCTCCCGCTGCCGGGGGGAGCCGATGGGCCAGGGACTGGGTGCTCTGGGCAGAACTGCCCACTGCAGCTGCCCAGGGGCACATCACACGTGTGTGGTGGCTACACTGCTTTATCTTGGACCTAAAGAAAGGGTGAATTGAGGTGCTCTAAGCAGATGCTCAAACTGCCAGGGTTGTGGTGCAGTTGGGTGAGGCTGTACCTGACGCTCACACAGGTCCAGGATTTTAAGCCTGTAATTAAGGCTTTATCTGAAACAAAAATTCTTTCTTCTTAGGTAGGTCAAGCATATTTTTGTTTTAACTCTACACCCTTTCTTACATGTGCTTTTGACTTCCTTGAGCACATTTTTGCACTTCACTGCCAGCAACAGCTTAAGTTGCACTAAGACATGATAAACAATGTGCCATATCAGCGTTGTTCTCTAAGCTTTCATTACTCTCCTACTTAATTTTTTTTTGCAGATTATGTAATGGGCCTGCTTCTCATAGTCCAATTTAAAAAACACACAAAACAAATTTTAAGTTATGTTATTATACAACTCCTGACCTTGCTACTTTGTGCTCGCAGACCTGACACTGAGGCTTGCAGAAACCTGTGTTCCTTACCTGCACTCCACCTACATCTTTACAGCTCATCTGAGCAGGAGGAGATAGCTCCTCAAATAGACTGGTGCACAAGAAGAGAGCATTCTGAGCCTATTTATTGCTTTACTGGAGGCATTAAAGTGCACGTGACGTCACCAGAAGGGCAGCTTTCCACACCTCACTGTACATTTGAACAGCCCTTCTCAAGACAAATTTACAGTAGATAGGTGAGCAAAGGTTAAATTCTCCTTGGATTTTGACATTCAAAATGCTGACAAAACAAAAACTGTTTAGATTTCAAATACATGTCAATTCTACAAACATTGTAAGATTCTTTTGGGGCATTTTTAAGCATCAGCAACACAGCATACATGCAGTAAAGAGCACAGTCTGAACTCTAGGCTTTCCCTAACAAAGCATCTACAAAACCCTGCATCTCAGGCCTGCTTACTCTGTCCTAATCAGTACAGAAGGGAAAACTCAAACTCAAGTTTTCTGTAGGGAATTAAAGACTTAGGGACCAAATGTGCAGGCTGATCTGACAACTTTCCTTCCTGAAGCAAATAAAGTTTTTTTTTACTGAAACTCTGTGAGAGTTTCAATCTGAGAGAAAACACAGCTGGGACAGAGTTCAGAAACAACAAGTATTTTGAGAAGTACAGAAAGAGGAGTGAAACACACAAATTACACCTGTTTCAAGGTACACAGTAGCATGAAAACCAAAATTATGCAGAAAAAAAAGCACCAACTTGTAACTGTCAAGTGATACACAAATGTAACAAGATCATCTGCAGAAAAACTGACTTCAAGCTCTAACTGCACTGCTCAGTCATTAATCCAGGAGATCTGCTGACAATTTAAATATCAAAATCCTTGGCCACTGTTTTTGCTCCTGCAGCAATCAGGCTGTCACCCTAAGACAATGATATGGTCTGGGGAGAAGAAAGAATTCTATGGGGTATAGAAAATACAGGTTTTTATTTCTGAAAGACTAATGAATTAAAATGTCTTTACAATTTAGCCTGTACGCTCACTCACACCTATGAAAACTGCTGATCTGACACTTCCTTTTGAAAGGACACAGATCCTACAGAATGCTCATTTTTATAACCTGCAGCTTTGCACTGCCTAAAGTCAGAGGCACTAAAGAAAACTTAAACCAAGGAACACTGAATCTGAAATTTCAGAGCCACCACATGCAGACCCCTCCAAAGGCACGAAGGCTTTGAAGAAATTAAAAACCACTTCTTACATGCAGCATTTGTTGCTTGCAGACAGGTTAGAATTTTCTTGCAAGATTACTGAACGTGAAACACCGTTGAAGCCACCCTGGAGTTCCAGGTGTAGATGGTCCAAAAGGTAACGCATGAACTCGTGGGCATCCTGTTGCTGGTATCCCCTTAAGAGAAAAGGAAACAACAACAACAAAATTGCTTTAGAGGCAACACACAGCAAGCACCAGGGTCACAGGAAAAAAACCTTTGCTTGTTCAGTCATACGGAGCAGACTTTCCATATGTGCTTGGTACCAACAAAGTTTTCCAAGTAGCCTGTGGAAAAGCACGGCAATGTCCTGACAAATTAAATGATTTTGGTCCTTTGCAGCTCGCACTCTCTGCACGCCTCTTAGTGAGAATGGAGAAACCTTCAAGAATATGCAATTTAGATAGGAAGAGAAAACACCAAGGAGCAGCAGACACCTGCCATGTGCTCGCACACTGAGCTAACAGAGCTGCCACGCTGTGAACTGGCCTCACCAGCCCCGCCTGTGCCAGGGACACCCCAGGACTGTGCCCCTGTTAACTGAAATACACAATGGATGGTAGCAGTGGCTTCTCCTCTGCCTCCTCTGGTACTGACTATGTCTGATTTGGACCTCAGCAGAACTGCTTTGAATCTCATTCGGACAGGGCACTATTTGTCCCTACTTTGAAACTGCCACAGATTAGGGTCAATATATTGTAATCTCTAACCTGGTAAGATTCAAAAGAAAAACACCACAAAATGTATTGTTCATGTGGGATGCAGAGTCAGTATTTCTGAGTGGTTCTCATTCAGTCACTGATCCCACTCACTTTGGCAGGTACAGGTGTTTGCTTGTCTGTTTGTTCCCCTCCTCACCAAAGGCAGGAATTTAGTCTCTAGGTTTGTTTTCCACATGCACCTTTCAGCACCAATATGAAACCTGAAATAATGAGGACGAGAGCACCATTTCTTCTAGGATGAGATCTACAGCCATGCTCGGAGTTGCACACCTCCAACTGCATAACTCACACACCATTTTCTGGGAGAGGGAGGTAATGGTGGGTATTGAGAGCATCTCTTGAGCATCTGGATTTGGTAGGACAGGGCTCCAGTCTCACATGTGCTGTGCCATCAGCAGCAACGCTGCTCAATCACCATTATTACTTCACCACTAACAAATCTTACCAAAAAGAACAGAGAAGTCATCAAGATAAAATGTGCCTTTTAAGTTATTTAAGCTAAATCATGCATCAAATTCAACAAACATCTGCTGTTCATTTGCCATTAAGCTGCACACTGAGACAAAGCAGGAAAGGATACATAGTGAAACACTGAAAGCTTTGTGCAACGCTGACATAAGTACATGCAGGTCGTTGTAGGCCGAGCTACAGAAATCCCTACACAGCAAGAGCTGGCTTCCCCTCTTCCTCCTATCCATTCTTTCAAGCTGTTTTATCAGGCCTCCCCTTTTCCACCTCACTATCCCACCTAAGTGCTGGCAGTAACTGTCAGGTAGGAATGTCTGGGAAAGAAAAACAAACGTGTTTTTAATGCAAGTGCTCAGGGGAGGGAAAATCCCGTAAGACTTGGGGCAGAGTACCCAGAGGTGGAGAGAAATGAGAATGGACTGGGTGCAACAGAAATATGCAATGTGAGGCTGATGTGCTTAGTGAGGAACACAGATAGATCCTACAAAAGTATTGCTAAGAGATAACAGAATAAAAATAAGTATTTTCACCTTGTAGGATTACAGTAATGCTTTCTTTCACACCAACAGCTTTAAAATAAATCAAGGAGTCTGTATACAGACACACAGGCAGCACTGCCTACCTTTTACAACAGAAAACCCAGCACACAGAAACACTGCAGTGCTTCAACAGGTCACAGTCCTGTACAGCCAAAAATAGGACTTACTGTCCCAAAATTGCAAAATAATTATACATTTGTGAAAACAAAGTAGTAAAACTGAACTCTGCTTCACAGCCACATGTTAATTGTGCACAACTTTGAAGTTGCTGACGTAACACAGGATTTGCTTCATTTACTGAATACAGATTTCTTCAATAACCACATAAGCAACCACATTAAACAGCTGAACATTAAGTTTATGGAAAGTGTTTGCTTCAGACACCTTTTCGACACGAAAGTCCTCATAAAAGAGGAAATCGCACACTTGCTCTGCAACAAATAAACCTTTGGAATCATTCCACATTGTTGGCTGTGCTCCTGGTGCATGTATTTATACTTGCATATAAGTATGCTAATTATAGATGGAAAATTCTTTGGATTTGTTAAAAAGCATAATTATAGATACAGATCTTTAAAAGGACAAGATGATATGGACAATGCACCGTTTAAAATAAATTATGATGCCCTTCAGCAAAAAGCAGAGTTACTCTGATAGTCTGCTTGTGTAACAAAACTGATGTCCATCCACCTGAAGCAATTTAATTCAAGCCCACCCCCAACGCTCTTTTTCCCAGCGGCAAGAGGATAGGATATAAACAGGACCAGTTACCAGGAACATAGAGCACACTATTTATACAGCAGTAAATCAGCAGAACACACATCTTGCAACTCGGCATGAGGCTGCAGAACTGCCCTGGCATGCAGCACAACAGCACTCAGGGAGCAGGACCTGCACAGCAGGAGAGCCCAGAGGCCCTGCAGTTGTGCCTGCAGTAACTATGAATGGCATTCTCTACTCCCTGCTGCAGTGTGAGGCAGAGGGGCGTGGAGGGCAGCAGCAGCTTTTTCTATAACCCTCCTCAGGCAGAGCAGCACTCACAGTCCTTCACTTTTAACAACCGAAATCTCACTGAACTAAAACAACTGAACCCATTTCCAGCTGCTCCTCCCCTGCCCCACCACTTCAGGCTCCACAAGCACACCCCAAAGTGGCTGCTGTGCTGCTAGCACGCTGCTGGCTCCATCTTTCTTCCACACGTCCATCCATCTGCTTTCTCCTCCCCATCTCCCAGGGAGCACACAAGACAGAAATGGAATTTCAGCATCATTAGCTTTTACAAGGTTCAATTAAGCACTGAACAAATTCAAATTTTCTCCCTGGATCGTGTGGGAGTGGGGACTTGCTAAAAGCAGCTGATGCTATTCTCCATTTGATTTTATGAGTTCCCTTATCCAATTATCGTGGACATGCTCCCAGAAAACTGGAATAAAAAAGGGAAGAGGGAGAAGCCCAACAAACAGCACTTTTTCTTTTAAGAGCTGTAATAGAATCCACAGTGCTGAAAATTTGCTTGAGGAACTTCAATGAACAGGTTCCTCACTTAGTCTAACAAGAATTATAGAGAAGACTAATAGGGAAACTGGGCACAGACATTAGGGATGATGTTTGTTTGCCTATAATGTTTTGGTCACTGCTTGCAACTACTGGTATTAAACTTCCTTGATTCTCATAAGCCAAGTGAAACATAACTGGCAGTGTGAAGAACAGAATAAACAGATTTGTGGTTTTGGGTTACTCATTGAGCAGATGTGTTCACAGCATCTTTTCAGCACTGCTGGAGATATAACAGATAAGAGAACATCTTTACTATCTGAGAACACGGAGCAACTTACCTTCATCACAATATATCCTAACAGGTTTCAGTGCTCCTTTGAAAGAGGTTCGGGGGCCAGGACAGGGAGACCTTGGAGAGGAACGATACTTGGGTTTACTTGGGTAACCTTCTTTCTCCTTTTCTCTTGTATCGTCTGTTTCGTCAGTATGGGCAAAAAATGCTTATTATGCACAAGATTTTTCTCTTATAGCCCTTATTTCATGTCCAGCTGCTGGCTACAGTATTTTGAGAGAATCAAGGAAGTTTCAGCCAGTATGTTTGCATTTAGGCCTGTAGGTGCTGTAACCTTTTTTAACCTGACTACATCACTTTCTTATTGCAGCCAAGCCTAGGTTCTGTCAACACCCTGCACCTGGCACTTACCTACCAGTCAATAGCTTGATTCTTTCGGAGCACTGGCTCAAAGGTACAACTACCACTGTTTCTCATTTGAGATCTCTGTCCTCTCTGACACTGCTACATGTGGTAGAAGGGCAGAAGGAAAAAGCGAGCACTACTGACGAACACAAAACTGTTGTTCAAAGCAAAGATCCTTTTCAAAGCACGTCTGTAGGCATATGGAAAGCTGCATAGACTGCATCCTGTGGATGCAGCCCATTTTAGAGTTGGACACCAGCAATATGTGTTGCAATCAAGAACATTGTTATTTTTACAAAAAACTTACCTAAAATTTGGCATTATTTTCCAAACAACGTAAAATAAAGACTCTGGACTAAATGCAGTTTGGCTTCCTTGCCATAAAGCACAGAGTGTCTTTCTGAATTCTTCCACAAGTGAACTGTAAAGAAAGTAAAAGCTGGTGTTTAATGTGGGTTTGTGTTACAACCCTTAGAGGTTTACTTGTTCAATGGTACAAGTATCAGAAATTGACTGGGTAAATATCCTCTCTAGTACCTTCAAAGATTTTATGTCCAAAATCCTACCCATAATGTTGAAGACACACAGTTTAGGAAAATTACATTTCAGATGTTCAGGACTCACGTGAACGTCTATGCACTGTTTGCCATCTTAGTGCAGACTCTGCTAACACCATCCCTTTAACACTCGCTCAAACAACCTACAGATCGTGAATCTCTTACTCTTGAATTTTTTTTGTAGTAGTAGCAGTATGTTGACTTGCAGTCACATCCCCATGGCCCTATTTTAGCTGGAATTCAGTAGCATAAGGTCTGCAGCACATATAAACAGGACTTCTTAACATGATTTAACACGTTACATTCCAGCACTACCTGATGTATCTGACTGCCTCTCCCTGCAACATCAGACCTGTAACAGCAAGCTGCAAGTGATACAAGTTTCTTTCTCTGTAGACAACTATTCTTCTGTGACTTTGTCCCCTGTGAATTGTACAATATCCAAAGTGTACAGTGGCCCCAGCAGCCCACGTTTGCTGCTTCCTGCCCAGCTCAGAGCTCACAAGGCACACACAGCTTACACGTTGTTATCCCCCTGGCTCCTGGTGTGGTAAGTTCGCCGCCCTGCCGTCTTCCCATTCCTCAGCTCCACCGCAGGCAACTCTTTGAAGTAACAGCAAAACTGCTGAATGTTACTAGGACAAAGGAAATAAGAATGAAATCCTTAAAGCACAGAGAAAAAGGAGAGTATTATGTATTCTGGAGCTTGTTCTTTTAAATGCATAAACACCACTTCATGCAGTGGTAAGAGGATGGCAATCACAAACAGTTTAAGAGACAAGAAATACTGTAGCAAATACTCATCTTCTGTCACTAACCCAGCAGATCTGAAAATATCATTGTCATCCCAACTTCCTAAAATAATTACATTTTGGCTCTGCTTTGACTAAGAGATACCCTGCCAGACTGAGCTATCATTTCCCAACAACCCAGACTGCATCTGCTGAGGAAGTTAACGCATTTCACCGGCCTTGGCAGTGAAGGGGCAGTCTCCCGTTCTGCCCAGGACATGGCAGGTTTCCTCTGGAATGCTGCACCACAGGATGTGCCTCACACCATGAAACACAACTTCATCAACCCACATACACCCACTCCTGCAAATCCAGGCACGCTTCTGTCCGGTGGGAGCTTGCCGAATTCACCTGCCCAATGCTACAGCACACAAGCCCCCCGGGAGGGGCGAGAGAGCTGTGGAAGGTACCTGAGCGACTGAAGGATTGCATTCATGAAACAAGTGTTCCCCAGGTTCCGAAGGCCTGTGGCACAAAGGGCAGTGGTGCTTCCCTGCAATGAGAACAGTTAAGTTAAAGAAAGATTCATCATTGCTCCACCAATTCCCACCCTCTGGAGTCATGAGTGCTGGATCAGCACAGATTTAAACAATAACCAAGTGCACTGAGTAGAGCTGCAAAGCCAAAGTAACCACCTCAGCAGCTCAAACTGCCTTGAAGCTCCACCTTGACATGAAAACTGTTTCTTACTCATTCCTGTCAACAAAAAACTATACATCTTTTCCTGTGCAAATAAATCTAGAATAGGACAACACAGAGTTAATCACAGGCTCTTACTGCCAAGGATTTGTGTGTGTATATGTTAAATATTCACACACCAAGAGCGTTCAGTGAGAACTGGACAGCAAATTCCCTACAGTGCCTTTGAAAAATGAAAGTACCAATCCTCATCCATCTTTTCCCATGTCTAATATGCACAGCGTGGCCACCTCCAGGTTGTTTTTAAGTCATCAGCACTAGTCTGAGTCTCAGTGGGGTTTTGTGGTGGCCAGAAGGGTTTTTGACAGACAAGACAACAGCATTTATCTGGGAAATAAACAGTCAAGTTAGACTGTGCAAAGAAAAGGCAAAGTGTGGGGAAAAAAAAAGCAAAATATATACCATTTACAGCCTAGAACAATGAACCCACAGATGAGCTTGGTTTTGTCAAATTATCTCCAGGGTGGGTGGGGAGGAAAGGGAAGAGGAATGTGGACAATGTTGCACTTAAGATTCTAGAATCTGCAACACTTGGACACATTCCACTGTCTACAAAATACCACACTGGAAGTTCATCAAATTTCTGGGCATTCTTCATTGTTTTAACAGAATTTAAAAGCTGGGCTATCTTTTAGTATCTCAAAGTGCAAACACCCCAGTGTCCTGAGCATATTCTTTTCTCATTCTTGCCCCAAGTGCCACAGCACAGCACTAATGCACACAGCAGTGCCCCTGCAGTTCTAGATAAGGGTTCAACATGCCAGCAATAAAAAGATAATCTTTTGTTAGAGGCAATATTGAGTATTAATAAAACTGACAAAACAGCACAGAGTAAGAAGAATAAAAGCAGTATTTAGCTCGTGCTTTCTAATTCTGTCTTCTCCTTATCTCAATGTTGCCTGGAATTTTTCTTCTGGTTTTTACTGGCTTGTCCAGACAATGATGCTGTATACTGCCATAGCAAGAAAGCCCCACTATTTCTCCCAGGCTTCCTCAATCTCTGCAAGACTGGGACAGTACAGGAAGCATAAACAGCACATTCAGACAACCCTAAACTGATTGTAGTAGTGCATTTTTTAAAGCAACTAAACCCCTCCAGACTTTGCCAAACAGCAAGTGACTGCTTTGCTCCACCCCAGGCTCTTATTCCCATTCACATCCTCTCGGGCAGTTGTCCCTACGGCTGAAGGAGCTGCAGCTCCAGCTCCCTTTGGTGACACTGCTGTCCTACAGCCCAAGAGCTCTGCTCCATCTTTCCCTCATTTTCCCAAGGCTGTAAGTGAAGCAGCTGAATACAGCTGGGTCAGTATCTCCCCTCTCCACCCTCAAAATGTGGGAGAAATTATGAAAACTAGAAACTCCCTTGATCCAATCTGTGCAAAACAGAGACATTTGATTTGGGACATTCTTTGCCTGGAAGAAACTATGCTGCCCTTCAGCCATCTAACCAGGGCTGGATCCTCCTCTCCTGAGTGCTATTCTGCAGATCTGAAGTTAAAATAGCAGGAAGGTTAAATGAGGAGAAGAAAAGCTTAAAAACACTCCATAGTTTCTTTCGAAAGCAAGTTTTACTAAGCTCTTTTAAAAAACTGGTAACATTTTTTAGTTTTTCCTAACAATTATTCTTAGCCTCCCCTCAAAAGAGTGCACCTCCTTCTTTGCCTTCTGCACCTGGGGGAATAAAAAAATAAACAAAAAATACAAAAGCCCCTTGCCTGCTCAGAAAAGAAAAGCTCCATCTTGACATGAAACCCTTCTAAAGTGCAGGGAAGCTGACAGTGTACATCAACAGAAATGCAGCAGAGTATCAGCTGTGCTTGTGTGTGAAGGGGCTTTTCTAGGTGTGTGGCCAGAAGATGCTGAAGTGCACCAAGCAGAATTTCGGTCTAGGCCAACTATAAACCTCAGCAGGTTTACAAAAGCCCTTTAAACTCACTGTACCAGATCTGTTGTACTTACATTTACTTTCAATAACTTGCTGTTCAAAGATGAGTTTTCCAATAGTTTTCTTTTCCTATGTCTGTCTGATGTAAAGGCTGAACTGTTGGAAAGCAATTAAAAGACATTATTTACCACAAAAACAAAGTATTGTGTGGAATGGACCAGATATAATCAGCTCATGTTTAACAGAGTGATTCCATCTGTCACCAGTTGTCACTGACAGCAAACAGGCTCCCCACTGCTGAAGAGCCTGGAAATGGGCTGCACCACCAGGGCGTTAATGCAGGATGTTCTGCCCGGGGATGTGTGCCCTCAAGAGTGGCCTCATTAGCAGCTACTTGTCATCTAAAATATTGATCTTTTTCCTAGGTCAAACAAATAAAATACTTTTATCAAGAGAATCATCTAAGCCTTTAAGAACAGAACTTCAAAAAAATCAGGACGAAGCTAAGTTACCAAAAGTCAAGAATATGTGGAATGTTAGCACTTGTGTATTATGGCTGACTTCTCTTACTTAAATAAAAATACATGAAATTTTAACATTTGTGTAATACTAAGTTACAAAAATAATCACTTATTCTTTTGCATATCAATGGAAATTGATAGCCTCTCAATTAAACCAGTTGATGATTTCTCTCTAATTTGATAGTGAAATCATAGTTTGTTTCAGGGTTTGGGGTTTTGCTTGGTAGGTTTTTTCTTTTTTTTTTTTCCTTTTTTTTTCCTTTTTTTTTTTTTAATTAAAAAGCCCTCTGAACATTCAAAAACCACCATCAGACAGAACTGAAGCCTGCACAGTATCATTTACCTCCCAGAAAGTTAGATCTCCTAGACGTTTCCAAAATACTGATGTGTACTTCTCATTATGCTTAAACATCTTTACATCTCATTATGTACCTGACAAGGCCATCAAAAGAGGATGGACAATAATTAAAATATGAATATAACCTATCAAGTAATCGATACACTTAACTCAGGGAGGATCCAGACATTTCCCCAAAGCACAGCAATTTCTTAGCAGGAGTCCTGGTTGAACTCCGGGGCATTCTGATGTATTTGGAGCACTGAACGCACGCGTATTTCCGCTCGGCATTATGTAAGATCTTCAGGCAAACTGTGCAAGCACTCTTTGCTCTCTAGGACTGGCCACAGCACATACATCACCCAGATCAGATTATCTGCTTTCCAGTGGAACAGCACCAGACAGAGGCAAAGGAAAAAATGTCTCTTCTGTACAGTTCCAAGTTCTTAATCTTTCTGCTAGCAAATCAAACTATACAATTAATATGAAGACTACTTCCACCTTCGACTTTTGCTTCAACTTCTCTGATAAAAAAGCTTATTCTGGTTTTTTGACAAAGCTATGACAACACTATTTGTTCCACTCTGAAAAATCTTTCTCATTTATATGGAAAAAGACAGGCATTATTGTTCAGGTAGAAAGTTAATTGATATCTAAATTCCTGCATCATCATATGCTGCTTCTGCAAGATTCACTGTATAAGAAACAAGACATATGAGATCAACTAAATCCATTTTTTCGACACCTCTGCTTCTCAGTGATGAAAAGGTTTTTAAACACACAGTTGAAAGACACATAGAAGGATTAAGACACACATAATTAGGTACATATACACATATGAAACAAATACCACTTAAGTGATGCAGTATTACAACTCTGCCCAAGGCAGTCTGGATGCAAACAACTACTTACTTTTCCAAGTTCTGTAGGTGCTCTCTGACCTTCTGTACCAGGCCCAGCTTGGTATCATTGACTACAAAATCATCACAGCGATAACTGCAAGAGAAACATTTTTCAGAACATGCAAAGCACATCAGTGAAGCAGCTCAAACCACACAAGCCTACGTGTGGGAAGCACCAAAGGGATCCAGTGAAAGATTATGAGGAGAACTGGGGAGCACAACACCTCACACAGAGCTTGGTTCCCTCCGAGAACCCCGGTCCAGCAAGAGAGGGTACAGGCAACATCTTACTACATGGTTTTTCTTCTAGTTTAGTTCTTTATTAGAAATCAAAAGCATGATATACTGCCTGGCCCAAGGCAGAATTCCAGCTCAACAAAAACTCAAACAGTGTAACCAAAAGCAGACTCAGTAGTCTATCCATAGATTCATCAGAAAAGACCAACTGACACCTGGCAAACAGAATACAAAGCCTCTATTAATTTTTGAACTATTTTAACATTGTAAAGTTATCACTGAAACCTGAAGTGCTGAACAGATACACCCAAAACATAAAAGTTTGTGCTACTGAAAAAACACCAGGGAAGATGGACTAAGAGATCGCTTGAGTTTTCCAAAGTCAGTCCAGAAGTCTGTGGCAACTTGCACCTCGTGCTTAACCACAGATATCACTCCATCACTCATCAGTTTCTGTACATACTGTCAAGTGTCAAATTACAGCTTCAAATTTTGGCAGGCAAGTGAACACGTCCTGTGAGGAAAACTAACTTAGGATATGTTTAATACCAGAACGGTAGCTATGTCTCTCCTTTCCCTTTGGCACAAGAGTGACTCAAATGCAAAATCATCATCACCTCAGGCTACTCCTCTGCTGGAGCAGATCCACACTTGCTTCCTAATTTAATGAAGCTACTGACTACAGGCACAGCTGGAATTCACAACACTCTTTGTTGCATAAATTTGCAGTATTGCCAGTGTTACTTCGAACACTACACTCTTGAAAAAGCTAAAAAGTTGAGAAAGTAAAGGTCCTTGCCACTGAATGGAGTCCCTAAGATCAGTCTGTTCGGGACCTCTGATTTTTGCCTCCAAGAAGAGAAATTAATATGACTCTCAAGTCATGCAAAGAATGCACGCAGCAGTTATGGGTACTTATGCAAGACCTAGACATTAGTAAGATTACCAGTAATGGATTTTTTTTTTTTACATTTTTAAAGATGGCCACAGACCAAGTTAGTTTGGGAGGGGGAAGAAGTCCGTTAATGTGCTTATTTTTCAGCCATGTCTTAGGTAGTCCTTGTCAGCTTTTTCAGCCACCTACAATGACCTAATGAGGTGCTCCTGCATTTGCCACTCCCACAGGACACCAGGCTCCCAGGCCAACCGTCGGAGCACACCAGCCCAGCCAGCTGAATACTCAGAGTGGGACCTTCCTGAGCAGGGGCACTCCGGCTACTCGGGCACAGTTACACTGCTACTAATGCTGGAGTAGCTACTGTTGATAAAGCAGGGAATGGAAGCAGATACAAGCTCACTGAAAGCCTCTATGAGAACTTATTGCTGAAAGATGATTTAATCGCTCCCATGCCCTGAAGATCACGTTAACCTTATTTCCACACACCAGTTTAGCACTTGCCCCATGATGGAAGAATAAAACCAAATACATCAGTAAATGTCAGGGTCCCTCCAACACTGGAAAAGTACTTGATAAAGACAAACTTCTTCTATTTCTCTTTTCAGTGAGCAGGTTTTAAAAACCACCTCTCCTGCAACGCAGAGGATTCAGCGTTACTATTAGAAATAACAGCATTACCTCCAATCTATTTTAGATAAATCAAGTAAACAGAATGAGAAGTAGTTTATGTTTTAGTAACTTAAATTTGCTAAGCCCACACACCTTAAGGGTAAACTGCTGAGAAATTACATCCTATATGTGAAGCTGGCATTCAAAACATATGCTTAATTTGTGATCCTCAGGATTACTGCAAATTAACAAACACCTTTTTTGCACACAGCAGCTCTACAATATGCTTTAACAGCAACGGCACGGAACAAATTCTATACCTTGCAGAGGGTCCCTTATATGGCTTAGCACAGTATTCTCCTCTATACACTCTATTTTTAGTACCTCTGCTACCTCCAAGGCCTGGTCTCTGCTGGCCTCATTTGCTTCTAAAATGGCAGCGAGCCAGTGAATGTATGCACTGCTCTGGGAACACGAGTGCTTAGTGCTGGTACAGTGCTTAGGAGAGACAGAACTTCATGCTGTGTTTAAAAGCCCTGACTAGATTTGAAGAATTTGAAGGATAGGAAGAATTAAGAAAACCCAGGGTTCTTTAGTTATGCCAACACTTTACATGAGTAAACAAAGAGCTCAAGTTCTGCTGTCTGGATAAAAGGCTTTTTACTCTTCTTATTTTTGCTGATTGTAGAATGCAAAATAATAGTACTAAGCAATCTCATTTTCCAATGCTCATGGCACCAGCACAGTAAGTCTGGTTTGTTTTTTAAAGAGAACCATCCTCACAAAGACTAAAAAAGAATTTTCCCAAGTCCTTGACAGTTGGTTATTTTTACACCAGCCAGGAACACACACACCCTCCTGACACAACTGTGTCCCTTTAAGGGATAACAAGGAGGGTAATGGGTGAGAAATCTGACCTGCAAACTGTGTCTGAGATTAAATGAACACAGGAAACATATTATGCAAATATATAAACAGGGCAGCCTTTCTTCTTCTGTGCCAACTGTCTGTACACTAGCACAGAGAAAACCAATTTACAAGAGTCCTCTTTCAGGAAAGCAGGGTTCTTACATATATCGTTTTACCTCTCGTGCACAAAAAACCAACTAACACAGCAGGAGAAAGCATCCTGTGATAGCTTGAAGACAAAAAAGATCTGTACTTCTTGCAAACTCTTTGTGTGTAGTACTTTAGAACTAACTGAAAGGCTGATTACCCCCAAAAAGTGGAATTCAGGACTCTCTCTTTCTCAGCAGTGAAAGTCTCAAACGTAATTTAGTCTGAGGGTTTAGTATTGCATCTATTGTCTCAAAAGTGACCAAAGAATCAAGAAGAGAGTTGTACTCTCATAATAAATAAAATATTAACAAATTCTCTCAACTTTTCCACTGTTAAGACTGAGCAGTTGAATAGGAGGACAGAGTAAACAAACAACAAAACCCCCTGGAAAGACTGCATGACAGGTTATGACACGGCCAAAGGAAGGCAAAGGATCAGACGCTGCCTTCTTAGAAAGCCCATACAGGCCTGTTCACCGCTATTATCGTGCAAGCCAAGGAACACAGTAAATCGGGATCCATAGGATAAAAATGGAATAAGAGTATTCTACTCAACTTTGTGCAGTAAACAGAACTGCAAAAAAAAATATAAAAGCCAGCACTGCATCAAAATATCTCCATTATTTGTACAGTAGAAGTAAAATTCAATTAAGCCTTAGGATGGTATTTTATTGACTTTCAAATTATTGAGGCAGCCCATACCAGTAGCATAAAATATTCATCTTTACATAAAAGTTCACTTCAAAGAACCACTATGGCATAAACTTAGCACTGTCTACTGGATTCATGTCCACACTGAAGCTAACAAACAGCCTTTTCAAACTCACTCTCCACAATAGCTAATTATGTCTCAAATTTACCCAACTATTTGCTTTAACTGGCACCACTATTTGACAGCAGCCTCCACAGTACTGTCCAAAATAAAGGGAGAAAAGATCTGAATGCCTTCTGCTTCATCTTTAAACTTCTGTGCTCATTTCAACTGGGTGCAGTAACAAATTCAAGTATCTTTTTCTGATTATCACGTGGGAAAAACCTGAAATATCCTAAATGAAAACAAAGATAAACTGCTTTTGAAACTTGTTCAGCTTCACATTAGCACAGGAGTTATAATTTGCTGGTGAATTACCCACAGCAGGAACTCCCCAAGGCAAAGCTGGCTACAATTAGTTCCAGTTCATCCATAGATGACTCAGTCTCGATTACAGCAGAAAAGACATCACACGCTAAACTGCTTCCCTTGTGTGCTACCACAAACATGTGCCTCCCCAGGTGCAGGTCTGCCTGTCCCTCACCAGCACAGCTGGGGTCAGTAACAGATCCCACAGCCCACAGTCTGGCTGCTGGTATTTTGCAATGCCCACACGGGGTTTGGGATAAGGTCAGCAGGGTGCTCAGACTTACCCTTCTGATAAGGTCAGCAGGATGCTGCTGTAACTCCTCAAGCCTCAGCAAGTTGGGAACACTATTTGTCATAATGGAGATATAATCAAGACTTCATATACCCTGCTAAAATTCCTCCACAGATTATTACCTTCAGAATGACTAGAAGACAGGGCATAATTCAAACAAAACAAAAAGCCACAACACAGAACTCAGCTGCTACCAGTACTAATTGGGAAAGTGAAACTAGCTTCCCACAGCTGTTGCAATGCTGGTAACCTGTGCATACATACCCCTTAGAAAACTTGTGTTTTCTCATGTATTCACATAGGAGCAGATAAAAATGCTGGTCATTAAAATAAAATGCAAATAAAAGCAAAATTCTCCTACATCACAAAACTACTCCAACCTTTCTTCTATGTTTAAATGCCTACAGCTGCTTGCACCATCTGAGCAGCTTTTGAGTTGCTCCAAACAGCATTTCTTCAGCTGAAATCACTTCACTGGAGTTTTACTTGCAGGGGATAAAAGTATGTGTTACAGAAGCAATCCTCATAAAACTGGATACCCAAACTCCAACAAACAGATTTTTCCCTGATGAAGTACCCAAAAGACACCCAACTATTTGAACAAAATACCCATTAGAGGAGCTACATACCCAGTAATTTTACAAGACCATAACAAGGATTTCCCCGAGATTTACACTGCTCAAACCCACACTGCACAAGTAACAACACAGGAAACCGTGGAGCACCTGCAAATGGGGAAGCATCTGTCAACATGTTTGCTTAAGGGGGAAGAGGATGGAGGATGCTGAGGCAAAAAGCAGTGCTTTCCATTGACTCCCAGTCTGTGCCCTCTGGGGAACAAGGACAGTGCGGAATCCAACATAAGCAGCATCAGTATTAAGTTTCCCTAAACAGTGCTTATCACACTCCAAGAACCCCACAGAACGAATCAGCCCAGGCCATTGTGCTGTTTAAAGAAACATTTCTGATTCCTCTCCTTACTCTTGCCAGAGACTTGATGCTGCTTCCCAGCAGGTTCCATCACATGCCCAGACTCACAGAAGGTACACACACAAACAGAGCTCGAGTTCAGATCTCTTGGGTAGGAACTACAGTGTAATACTTTACTTTCTGAATCCTGACAAATGAAGGATATGTGAAAGGCTTCCACCAGCTTGATGGAAGGAGTAACTACAACCAAACAGCTTTCACAATTAAGAGGTTTGGGTCTCAACAGACCCCAAAGCAAACAGAAGCAACTCCGAACTCCAGAGTACTTATTTCAAAAAGTTTCTTCTGTTTAAGTCATTTGACATGTGAGAGTTTAGCCCCAGTGCTACAATGCACATGCAAAAGCAGAGTGTTCCAAAAAGACAGGTCTGGAAATCAAAAGATGAAATGCTCAAAAACATGTGTAATATAACACTGCACAAGAGTCTGATGTTTTCACCTTCTAGTATATAACAAGTTGTCAAATTAGAGTGTTTAAACCCTTACCAGTATGTACTGTAACTACTGCAGTCCATACACACAGTATGCTGAACTTTCTCCTGTTTTTCTGTTTTCTTATGATTGGTCATAGGAATCTGTGCATCTTCATAATGCTTTTTTGCATGGCCATTCACATATCTAAAATAAATGAAAAAGAAAGAAGTTTATACTTCTAAACCCCTAATTAGCATTCATTAAAAACACAGGAACAAAAATGGCATCCAATATTTACACAGGCATTAAAAAAGACAATTCACCTGTGTGAAAACACTGGTTAAATTTTCCAACGTTTTCGCCCTTTACTCTCTCATGTGGTCTAAATTAGTCCCTCCATCTCCTTGTACCAAATCCCAGGATCTGTGCTCTTAACAGACTAATGCACTTCCACATTAGAAAATCCTAAACTCCCTTTCTCCATACCTGTAGTGCAGGTACTCCGGACTGCTTTCCCATAGACTTTTCTTACAGCTCTACCTTCTTTCCCCCAGCACTTGTGTTTGGGATCCCTTTAACAGAGTGCGACCCCCACCCGAAAGCACCCTCATTTTCAGCTTTCCCATTCCGCAGCATGATTTAATGTTACAGTCATCGAGTTCGTGAACTTGAAGGGCTCTGGAGCTTGTGGTTACATAAGGGAATAAGAAATCTAAAATCCTGCAGCTCTTTTGCTGACACAACGAGCATTTTCATGCTCAACGTTTGAGATACAGGAAATTAAGCACCTTTAATTTTAAAAAAAGTGTCCTTATAAATGCAGGAGCCCTAAGGTATAATATATCTTCTCATTCAATTATTTTCCATTCTAAGGATAGGAGCAGTTTGGAAAGACAAAACAAACTGCATAAGTAACTGACTCAATGTCTACCAACTGCACGTAAGAAGGGCCATTTGTGGACAGTAATAATATTTTTTTAAGATTAGCAACAATTAAAATATTCCAATTATTTATTTCACACCATTGCAGACCATGAAGTACCTCCCCCTCTCTTAGCTCTCACCACTTATACATTTATTAAATAAATAAATAGAGGGAAAAAAAGGGTTGGTGTCAAAAACTCTGATTAAGACACATTATTAAAACTGTGGCACTTACTGCTACCCAGATCAAACAAAACCTGGAGTTTATGCAATTCACTTTAAAAGACTAAGTCACTAAGTTTAATGATGCTTTTCCAGAGTAGCAGCACACCAGCACAGATGTTACCCAACAGATGAAAACATGTTCACATCTCAGATACTGTCTAAATGTCAACAGTGACTGCATTCCATTAGTATGTGCATCTCAAACATTTATGTAGCAGCACATTTTCTACAATTATCCTGATGTATAAATAACAGCACTGACTGTATCATTCATCTACAATTTATTCGGAGTACTTGAACTAATACAGACATCAAGCAGGTGTAGCCTGAAGGAATTCTGATGGCAGCTAGTTCTTACATGCTACGGCAATAACTTTAGGTCCAAAACTACACTGCAGTACATTTAAGCTATTTCCAGTCTCAGCTGAATAGCTGCTGCTTCTCTCAAAATAAGATGTGCCAACTTGTGGCTTTCCAACAATTCCTACTGGGTTCATCTTATCACAAAACAAATATCTTCCACAGAATGCAACTTTACAGTAACCTACTAAATTATCAGTTCTTCAGACAATTTTGAACTGAGCAATCACATTTACTGTCCACTTTACTTTAAAAACCCAACAAAATAAGACCCCATATCTTCAGTATAATCTCTGGACTCTCATAAGGTAGCAAAGAACCATGTTAAGCATAAACATACAATGTTAAATGAGATAATGAAAGGCTTATTTCAGGGAAATTTCAGGGAATTTTTGAATGAACTGCCTCAGAGTCAAGCAACAAAAGAGAAAGATAAAGGTCTGATTAAAAGATTTGCACACTAACATTGTACCCACCTTCCACAATGAACACTCGAACACGTCAGACAGACCCAGGGACTTTTATTTGACCGGCACACTACAAAAGATTTAAAAAAAAGTGTCAAATGAAGTCTACTTGATTTTAAAATACAATATAAAAATATCAGAAGGACAAAACCGCTGGTAAACCTTCCGATTTTTTCTTTTGGCTTGTAATAAGACAGTCTGGTGAACACCGGATAAAAAGCTATAGCGCTTCTGTTTTATGAAACTTGTTCTACAAGAAACCATTTTAAAGAAGGTATTGCAAGAAAGCCTGGCAATCTGATAAGAAGCACACAGAATAAATTACTGTGCAATGCATAATAATACACAACATTTATACAATGTCTATTCCTCCTCTGCAGTGCTGATAAAGAATTTATCAGTAACTTCACCCTCAGTCCCGTACAAGCAGCTGAAAGGTTCAAATGTAACACCAGTGCTGTGCTTCACAATCTACTCAAGACATCAGCAGATGTTATCTAAGTTTTTGGCTGTCAGATTTTAAGTCTAGAAAATTTAAAACATGGATGTTTAAAGCTAAAGGGCTTAAACACAAACAATGGCAAATAGTAAAGAAAGATGAAATACCACCCCCAGGATAGAGCCATAGAAATGGGATATTTCAACTCTAATTCCAACCCAGCAGCATGTCACCGAAAGAGAGATGCTATGAAATACAACACTTAGATCTGAATGAAGTAAAGTTGTTAACTATCCATTACCACAGAACTTACAAAAATAATATTACACTTTCAAATACCCAACTAATATGATGAGAAAATTAAAATAAAATGCTAAGTGCACTGCCACAAGGGCAGAAAACAAAAATAAAATGCAACTCTGATTATTCCCAAAATACAAAAGGGTATGATACCAGATAACTTTTCTACGCACCATAAATTTCTGCTGCTTGGAGCAGCCAACCCAGAGAGTCACAGAGGAAAGAGAAGACATTGGGAGCATGAAGGTCTGTGAGGCCAGGGGGTAGGAAGACAAAGAGAAGAGGACTGACTCTGGCTGTACATGTAAATTACTTATATTGTTATTTATTGTGGGAAAGCTTGAGAACAGCCTTCCCCTTCTGGAGTCACACCTTAAAACAATAACTGAATCAGCACAGAAGCTGCTCCAGGGTAGGATCAATCTGAGCAGGCTAATTCAGGACTTGTAGCAAAACTCAAAACACGGTTCACCAAGCTACGAGCCACGGCACATAGCAAACTGTTAAGATCAAAGACTATCCAAGAAAACCAAGCTAAGAAAAGTAGTTTCTTTGTCAAATTAAATGTTCATTAAAAAGGAAGGGGTCAATTTTGAATCAGCAGAAAACTGACAAGCTTAGCTATTTAGAAGAGCTAATATATTTTTCCACTACCAGGTTTTACCTTTATGATTTAAATTGGATGGAAAAAAAAGAGTACACTGCTTTTTAAACAATTGCTTTTTGGATCTGAATTTATTATTATAAGTAGCTGCTGTATGTCAATTCAAAAGCTAAATCCAAGGCATGTTTAGAATGAGAATGTTACCGTGCTACATGGGAAAAACAGGCACATTCTCCAGAAATATTTTTTGAAGTAACTGCTTTAAACTCTTTAGTCAAGACTCCAGAACTGCTTCCTTCAGCTGCTTCACTCGAGAAACAAATTTTCTCACATGTCTCAGTTATCTGGCATTGGTTCTCCAAAACCCAATTTTTCTATTCCTAGAGCTGTTTATTCCCACAGCTGTGATTGTCATCTTGCAATAGATAGAAGGCAGCCAGGTAGAGCTGTTTTGGTTTACATTTCAAGTCAGGAACGTGGAAGAAGTTTGTCTAATTTGACCAGAATGTTACCAAGAAACCCAAAATTTAACACTGGCAAACAGAAGAGAAAGGGAAGATCTTAAACAGCCATTATCAATTAAAAATGGGCTGAAGGAACTGCTAGTCTACCCCGATACAATTTTATTTGCTTGAATTTCACAAACTGCAATGTAAAATATTAACCAGAAGGAAAGAAAAAGAAGCCAAAACCATTCATGCACTTAATCTGTGTTTAAATGCTGCGTGAACAAAGCACTACCCTACACTTTCCATGCCACGAACATGAAAAGGTCTTCCTAGCATTAAAATCCTCGCAGAAATCTCCCACTTTGAAATAACATGTTTGCTTTCACTATGTTATCATCTATGCATGGAACTGGTTCTCAACCAGTAGGTCAAAGCATTATGATGGAAACTATTACTCCTACTTTCCACCCCTACCAGACAATTACAATTTCACATTAAGGTACTTTAAATACCTGTACTGCTTGTTTGTCAAGTGTTAAATTATACCAAAGTAGTGCTCATTCTGCAGGTTTAAATGTTCCGCACAAAGCCAGCAAACAAGTCCAACTTCTGCACAATGCCAAAAAAATCGCATGCACTAAAATTTTCCATCTTTCCTATCAGGGAATAGGAAAAGATGGCTCATTTGTTTACTTTAACTTTTAGGAAGAACTTTGCTCCAATTGCATCATATCAGAAATGTGTAGTTTATCTTCTGCACAAACATCTCCACCCACAAAGAACTCACACCACATGGAAGTGACTCCCACTAAGATTAAACACAGAATCCAGTATTAAATCTGTGACCTCCAACTGCTCTGTTCTCAGAGAATTACACAACTGATTTTTTAACACACTGCTGAAGATTGCATTCTGTATTTCTCTGAGGCTGGCTTGTAGATAGCTGCATTAAAGCCTGGCTCTCCAGGTATTCCTCAGTGCAGATCCTGAAACAGTCACCATCTTGCTACTTAATAAATTAAATTAGACTGGAAGTTTCAGGCATTAGTCAGGACTCTACCAAGACAGGCACCATGGAATGCACAGCAAAATCACAGTCACTGTCAAGAACTACTTATAATCTAAATTAGAGGTAGACCGTTTGTCTTCATGTGTAAAGACACTGCACGTTATTCCTTTCAGATGGGGTACTGACATGAATGCAGTAGGCTTCAAAGTAAACCAGAAGTGAGAGGGAGAGATCCATAGCAAACCCCTTCTCAGTTCAAAAGAACATTACTCAGCCCTGGAAGCTGACCCTTAAAATTCGGACTTGAGTGTTCTGGACTTTCAGGTCAGACAGTTACACTAAATCATGAGGAAAGACTTTCAAACCCATTTGGGTAAGTCCAGATGTATTCGTTCCATAATCAGTTTTCCATTTGGGATTTGGAGGTTTGGCTTGCTTTTCATTTAGCACTACTTAAAGAAGAGAGGGGTGCATTACATTAGCATCCCTTACTTTGGATGAAAATTATGTTCAAACATTGTAACCACATTAAAAAAAATTATCTGTCTTATTTAGTGGTATACAGACCAAGGAACACTGGCTGCTTTCTCAGCTTGAACAAAAGTTTGGCTACTGAAACAGTTACCAACTGCCTCGGATGTTACAAAAACGCAGGTGCTTGGTCAATTTGCTGTAACGTGTCAAAAGAAAAGAGAAAGCAAATCTGCAAGGCCACAATCTCATCTGAGGCATTGCCATTTGCCACTTTACATCAAAATCATCTTATTCAGCATTGCCATTTGCCACTTTACATCAAAATCATCTTATTCAGAAGCTTAGAAACACAATTTTTCACCATGTAATAGGAAGAACTCTTTTAGAGAATTATTTCTCTAAGTTAAACTTGAATACTGATTTGGTACACAATTTAAAAAGCCCTCTCCAAATGAAGAGGAGCACCAATTCAGCCCCAGGAGAGCAAAGACTCATACATAACTTTGGGAACACTCAGACGTCCACGCAGCTTCCACTTTTTGTAAGTCACCCAGATAAGGTTCACTGAGCTATGCCAAGTAGAATGAGCAAGATATGGGTAATCAGTTTGGTGTTCTCACCACAGGGTCCCCACCCCATGATCATGCAAATATGTACTTCTCATGCTTATGTTTTTTTCTTGTTGAAAACCGACTCCAAGTACACTCTTGTGAAGCACGAATGCTCCTGGCAAACACTGCATTTCTTACACAGCAAAGATGCAGACTGCCACTGAAGGAAAGTTACAGATAAGTAAAAGTATACAACCAACCTGTGAAACGAATCGGTTTGTTTAAACAGCACACTGCATAGCTGAAAAACTGGCAATAGAAAAAAGCAGCAGGAAGAGGAAGAGACAAACAGGAAGCAGTTTTTGTAAAGCAGCCAAGTTCAGAAACCTGCAAGATGCAGCGTCCACCAGAGATCTGGCAGCAGCACAGCCATGCGATCGACACAGCGCGAGTGACCCCAGGCCAGAGCTGCTATAGAACTGTGCTTACAGCCAGGGTTTAAAATAGCCCTTCATTGCACCACTACAGAAAAGGTCACAAAATATCAGCACATTAAGAGCAATACTTTGGTCCTTCTGTTAAAAGCACATTGAATAGAAACAAGATTAGGGTCACTAAACTATTTCAAATAGTCCCCACAGCCTTTACCAGACAGCCTGGGCTTTGCTCTCAAAAGGAGCTGTAGCAGCAGTTCCTGGCCCAAGTATACACTTCAACAACACAGTGACCTGCACAGAAACATCTCCGGACTAACCCACCTCTGGTCAGTTCACTTTACGTTCACACAGTAGGTCAGCGATATCGAAGCAAGCTAAACTGAAAAAACACCAAACCACTGTTGCTCCACTCAGGAAGAAGGAACAGTACTCACTTGTGGTGTCAGTGGTACACTGATACCGTGCTGAGAAAATCACCCCACAAACACGAGCACTTGGTGACAAACACATACAATATGAAGTACAGCATGTTGTACATATTACATGTAACACACATGTGCCTATCCCAAAAACCCACAAGAATACTGTTACAAGAAATGGACTACTTTTCCTTTCCCATACCTTTAACTTAATTTTGCCTTAAAAATCCCTCAGTGTCCTGTTTAATTATGATTTAGTAGGAGGACTCCCATTTTGCTCCTTAAAGAACCTGAAAATTGAAGCAAAAGAGAGCTGGGCAGTCTCCATTAGCAACATGTGAAGAAAAAAGCAGCAACAACCCACACACCAAAATGAGAAACCCCTTCTTTGTAAAACATGATCCTTCTGCTGTGACACATCAGGCCTAAGGAATCAGACTGAAAGCTACTTTTTCCAGAAATCTGGAAGTAAAGGTGAGAGAAATTTGCAAGCAAAAATCCCAGTGCAAATACAAAATTCTGCACAAGTATTTAACCAAATTTATACAAACCCCTTTAGTAATAGCATTTCAAATGCAAAGATTTTCAGTCACAGGATTCAGAGCATTTCTCAGAAAGCCCATTTCCATTTTACAGATGAGAACAAGAGATTGAATAATTTACCAAAAGAATTTTAAGTTTATCAGCATAGATCAGAACAGAGCCTGCTAGCCCATACACCTTAGTCCTTTAAATCATTTTAACTGCAGCCAAGGGTAAGATATCCTCAAACCCATCACTCTACAAAACACTTGTAAGGTGATTTGCCAAAACAGCTCTGAATTAAACACATAAAACTTCCCATATGCAATATACAACCGGTATCAGGTGTCTGAGAGTCATCCACGAAAGCTGGTATTCTAAGTAGGGAATTACTCAAGTTATTAACCTACAAGAAACATCAAGGCGACAAACACGTTGGATGTGGTCCCTCCTCTGGGCTTACATGCTAGAGCTGCAAAAATGTTCTGCCCACTGCTGGAATTTACAGCTCTGGAACTCCCTCTGGATGCAGGCACAAGTCTCTTCAAAGACTGAATAAATCAGTGGAGGAGTTTTCTCCACAAAATCCCCATTCATTCGAGATGTGAACATCTCAAGTTTAATGCACATACCTCCTACCCTTGAAAGACCTTCTTTACAGACAACTCCTAAATGCTGAGGGAGGACTGACAATTTCTTCCCACGAGTAAGTACCTCTTCAGGGGAACAGTGAGATAAAGCAAGAGAGAGAGTGAACCTTTCACCCAGCCTAGCAGTTACAGCTTTCACCTAAGCTGCAGGCTCCACAGCAACGAATATCCATGCACTCTACATCCAGAATCCACCACATGAAATACTCAGTTGTTAAAACTGAGACTGGAACCAAGCATTTTCCACCAAGATGAACTGACCAAATCACAGCATTAGAGAGCCATGTGCACTCTTTCCTTCTGGCCCACAAACTCAGTTATAAACCAGCTTATACAACAAACATCATCTCAAGGTAAAAATTACAAGTCTTCCTCATCACAGACCATCAGTCAAGATTGCAGGGCATGTGGATATGTGCAGAAACAGACACTCTGCCATTGAAAAAACATTTTATTGCCAGAAACAAAGCCCCAAGGCACATCAGTATTTTTACCAGCAGCATGTAAAAATCTCTATCAGGCAATGTAAGTTATTTAGTACTAAGTACACATACACCAACACAACTGATCAGGTTCCCAGCTTCTGACATTCATTTGTGTATTTAAAAAGGCAGTTCCTTCAAGTGCACACACAAGCTTTATTATTATCTGACCCTACTGTATGTTTACATTCAGGAGGAATCAAAAGTACTGAAAAGACAAGGCAGGCCTTACCATACCCAGAAGTGCAGTAAGAACACTATCTTATAATCTAGGAATAGGTTCTTAGAACTTAAAGATAGAGTTAAATGTGCATGATTGTTGACTGGGGGTTTTGTTTGGGTGGGGAATGTTTAAAGTGTATAGGCATTTAGGAAAAGTATCTGCTCCACATTTTAAGAAGGCCAGTCAACTCCAGGTGAGTAACTAATGAAAGTTGGGTGATTGAAAAAGGAAGTAAATGTTACAACAGTATTTTTTTAACCTCTGAGCAGACGAAAGCCCCATTCTAAACAAAGAATGTGGGAAAAAGGAACATCACAGGCTTCGAAAACTAGAGACACGTTCTACAGTTATAAGCCAGCTGGTTTTACCGTCTAGGTTTTAAAGAATACTCCCATTTGTTTCCAAACCTCATTTCACAAAGTTTTCCTTTCTATCCTTCCCTCAGCCCCATTAAAAGAAGTTCATAAATGCACTGAATTTGCTCTAAACTCTTAACCATTACAAAAAAATATTCTATTTAACGGTATTTTACTTAAGTTTCATTTGTTAGACATCTTTACTGCATATTTTAGAAAAACTGCATTCTAGTCAAAATGAAACCAGACAGAAGGGGAAAAGGCTTTCAATTTCAGTATTTAAAATGCTTTGTTTTAAAATGAGCTAACACACACATAACTAAAGGAAAAGTTAATAAAAGATGAAATTTCAATTACATTTATATCAAAGCAAGAGAATTCACAAGGAAGCAAGTCTCCCGGTAAGCATTACTAAACGTACAAAAATGTTAAACCCTTCTTCCACAATGACGAAAAGTCTCAACAGTATCAAGTCTTAGCCTGACTCAAATCACATTCAAATGTAAGAGAATTCAAGTAAGACTCCAAAGAACATTTAAAGAAAGAAACAAACAACCCTCACTTACAGCTATGGAAAAAACCCCAAGTTATTTCCTCTGTCTTTATCTTTCAGCCAAAATCAGAAACATCGGGTTTCTAGTGAGAAGACAAGTCATTTAGTGATAGTTGGTGAACTATTTGTGTTCATGCATACCTGTACATGTAGTTTCCTCCTCCTTGTGCTAAATAAAAGCATTGCTCAGTCTCATACAAGAAATTTCACAGATGGTTACAGTGAATCATTCCCATTTACAGTGGAAAACCACTGATAATTTAGATATACTAAACAACAACTGAGTGAGAATATAAAACACGGGTAGGTGAACAACTTTTCACAGAATAAGTAGGTCACTGAAGTGCCCAACACATTCCTAACGCTGAAGAATGTCAGAGAACAACGTGATCAGCTTCATCTGCATGGAATTCCCCTCCCCTACACTCAACCACAGTGGCTTCAGTCCGGCATTCGGATTATGCAATCAGCATTCCACACTGAGAAACGGGGATGGGATGTTACAAAAACGCAGGTGTTTTTATTTGCCTGTATTCTTAGTGCAGCGATGCAAAAGCAGACAGGGAGGTCAGGAAAACTTCTTCTAAGCAGTGTAAACAGTTCCCCAGGAAGTAGCTGAGCAAAGTGGGGGGAGGAGGTGCCAAACCAAAGTCAGGTCACTCACAGCAGCAATCCAGAGACACCCCGAGCTCCTGCGCTGCTGCTCCGGGTAAGGGAGGGAGAGACGGAAAGAATCAGCACTGCCAATCACACCCAGACATTCAGCTCCCAGGCTGCGCTACTGACATTTCTTCTGATAATTTAATCTTTCTACATGTCCAGTCAAACTTTAGGACAATGTAGATGTGTCAGCAGTTGATCTTCCTGCATATACCACAAAAATCACATCCTACCTGAAAGCAAAGTGAAAAGTATGCATTATTATTTTAAAAAGAAAGAAAGAATGAAAAAAGTAAAACATTAGAGGCAGTCTGACCTTAATGAACAAGCATGGCCAAAAGCAGTTTTTTTTAAATTACTGCCTCTATTTCTCCTTTACACTCTAAAACCATTTTTTAGTCATTTGGCTACTTTGATAACTCATTAGCATACAAATTTAAATATGTATTAAAATTTAATATTTTAGCCTTCACAGAAAAATAGATATTGTTCCTCAGCGTAGCAGTAGCATCCACAAAAAAAAAAAGTCAGTCAATCTTTGTTAGAGCAAGACACATAAATGCTCATTTTCAGACAGACGCCAGAAAAAACACAGCAAAGTGTAATGTCGTTTTGAGTAAGTTAGCAACCAATAGCAGGTCAAAATACTCAAGTTGGAAATAGGAGGGAAAAGAGGGGAAAGACAGAAAGAAGTCTTCTTGCTTTCTTTATATAACCTAGTAATTAATCTGTTCGTTTGTAGTTGCCACTATTACACTTCTACTTCCCCAATACCAGCAAAAGACACAGTAAACCATCCCTGTGACCAAAAAAAAAAAAGAGAAAGAAATGCTTGGTGGATGAAAACTTTACCAAATCAAAACATGAACTGAAGGGTAAAAACCAAAAATAATTAACAGGTCCAAGGCTATTTTGAGAAAACGCACCTATTTCGACACAGACAAGCAGATGCTCATATTCCCATCTACGAATTACCTTGAAAAATCAGTATTTCCCTGTTTGATATTGATGAGAACCTTCAACCTCCATCCCCAAACCTGAGAGTATCACCTCACTTCACAGGCAAAAAGCTGTCTGCTTGCACTACTGGGGGCAGGCCAACCTCCAGAACCACCACCTTGTTCTGCCAGGCTGCCTGGGGGTATTGGCATTAGATTCACATGGGTAATTAAATCTGCCACAGAAATATCAAACTAGGTTTACAAAATCCAAAATTATGCAAGGTTTTCCAAAGGGGGTAACACCAAAGGATTGTTTTGACATACCAGATAAGACTGCTAAATGGCAAATGTAGTCATCACGTCAAGTACCATTTAACACATCCTCTTGTAATCAAGGAAAAGAATTTTTAAGGACAAAATCTTACACTACTCCCATAACAAGGGCACCATAAAGCAATTCCAATTCACTCTACAATAAAATCTGTTTCCTCCAACAATACTGAAGAATAAAAAATAAATCTGAACAGCCTTAACCAGCTTTCAGATCCAAATTTTTGATTAAATTGCACTTTCTAACCTTCATGGAATATTTCAATTAATGGTCTTTAATCACTTTTTACGTAGGTAAGGAATGTTTGTTAAAGCAGAAAGCAAAGTACGAACAGGTTACTAAATGAAGTGAGTGGTACTGATCAAATGAGAAAAGGCTCACAGCTTAATTTCATTCCAAACTCTGGGTCTGAAACTTTCACTCTGTCAACCTCAGATACACACGTGACAAAAAAAAAAATTAACGCGTCTAAGCGTGTCAGCCTCAACACCTTGACACGATCAGACAAACAAAGCATAATGCACTGATATTGTTTAACACCTGCATACCCTGAAGAGCTTGGGGAAGGCAGGTGAAAATCATCCTGCTTACACTGAAACCAGCTGTAATGAGATTTGCCCTAATCTGTGGTAAATCAAGCGTCTGCCATGCACACGAGTGTCTCATCCTGCCTCCACAATGCCTCAGACTATCCTGTCTCCTTACCTGCTACGCTTTGAAGAGTCATTTCAAAACACTGGACACCCTACACCAGTCAGTAGTAAAATTTGTCCTTCAAAGATTATTTTCAAAATCATCATGAAGATTGTCCAGTTCTGGGCCCCTCAGTTCAGGAAGGACGTGGAGACACTTGAGCGTGTCCAGAGGAGGGCAACAAGGCTGGTGAGGGGCTTGGAACACAAGCCCTATGAGGAACGGCTGAGGGAGCTGGGGTTGTTTAGCCTGGAGAAAAGGAGACTCAGAGGTGACCTTATCACTCTCTACAACTTCCTGAAAGGTGGTTGTAGTGAGGTGGGGGTTGGTCTCTTTTTCCGGGCAACAACTGACAGAACAAGAGGACACAGTCTTAAGTTGCGCCAAGGGAAATATAGGTTAGGTATTAGGAGAAACTTTTTCACAGAAAGAGTGATAAAATACTGGAATGGTCTACCTGGGGAGGTGGTGGAATCACCATCCTTGGACGTGTTTAAAAACAGATTGGATGTGGCACTCAGTGCCATGGTTTAGTTTAGTTGAGGTGTTAGGACAGAGGTTGGACTCGATGATCTTGAAGGTCTCTTCCAACCTGGTAATTCTGTGATTCTGTGATTAGATCTAGTTTCTCAAAGGCAACGTATTAAATGTCTACTTCTTTCCTCTGAAGTATCTCTTCCCCCAGCTAATGTTCAAATTTTGTGATGGATTATGATCTTGTTGAGTAGAGTATAAACAAAATTTTGAAAAGAAAAACTAGAAAATATTAATCACCACCAATTTAAATTTACTGACTTTTAAAAGATACTAAGTATCTGACGACAAAGACTCACCCTCTTTTTTGTAATTAAGAGGAAATTTACATCTAACTTATGAGACCAAAATTAAGACTTTTATCCTATCTCAATAAATGTGCATCTTCTTACAGAACTGGTTCCAAAGCATTGTGCTCTATCTCACAGGCCAAGATTACTGCTGACCCCATGGTCAGCTCACACATCAGTAACCAATTCGAACACGAAAAAAACCCAAAACATTTGAAGGAAAACAAGACTGAATCCGAAAAAAAACCAAATCTAACAAGCTAACTTAAAACAACACCCAGGGAATGAATATAAGGAGATATAACAGCCTATAAAGTAGAGTTACTAACAAGCATTCCTGCATAGCAGTGACCCAGAGAAATAAAAAGGTGAAAGACTACTCAACTCTGCAATTAAAGTGACTGAATAAAAAGGGGTAAATTTTTTTATATACTTATTTTGTCATTTAAATTTCAGAATAAATCTGGCAATTTCCAGGCCAAATTAATTTTCCAGATGTAGGGTGACAAATAATCCTCACACACACAATACAGACCATTAGGTCCACACACTGTCCATGCTCTTACTCTGAGTTTACAGCAGAAAACCGAAGTTTTCTCAGGAATGAGGTCCTACCTACCCCTCTCCAGTTTCAGTGAGTTTTCCTCCCTCCTATACTACAGTAATCATGAAAAGACAGAAGAAATCAGGACCTCTAGTAATAAAACTGGAAAAGCAGACAGAGACACAAATACTTATGGAAATGGAGAAGCAACACTAAGAAGCAGCTGGGATGAAAAGGAAAGCCAAGAGGGTTAAAGTCTGTACCTGCAGTTCTACACTATACTTGTTTTGGCACTGACTGCAACAGTCCAAAGCCAAAAATCAGTGTAGCAGAATGGCGTTACCTACCCCAGTGAAAGCAGAACAGCGTGACTAATTTAACTGAGAAAACAAAACCTGATGCGAGGCAGGAGGGGAAGCAGCTAACAAAAAAAACATCAAAAGCAGCCTGACCCAGTGCAGTCATGTTCTTGAAAGGTCTACTCAGCCCAAAACATTTGGTCTCAAATCTAAATAAGCATTCGGGGATATTTGGGGTCATTCTGAACAAACTGAATTTACCAAATATTTTAGTAACTTAAACACACACAAAAAAAGTCATTAACTCAGCATGTGGATTCCCACCACAATCACTGTTCACTAGGCCTCAAACAGCTTCCTTGTTCTGGCTCTCCTGTCTTTCATATTCCCAATGTCATTTCCAAATCCCACAGCGTATGTTTCTGACCACTGGTGCAATTACAACTCTTATACAACAGAAATCAGAATGCAAAAAGCAGATGCCAGGCACATATATTCAGCTTTTGCAGGAAATACCAGTCTACTGCCAGAACTGCTCTCCAATACCTAACAAAATTATGCTTTTTAAGGGGGAAAAGAAAGCATTCAAGTGACAGTGATCTGAAAAGCAAGTTTTAAGCATCCTTCACAAGTGCAATTCCCCTTTAAAAAAACCAAAAATCACAGAATCTCTATTTCAGCAGACACAATCCTATCAGTCTGCAGTTGTTCTTCTAAAAACAGAACATCAAATTCTACACTGAACAACCAATGAGCCCAGTGAGAACAATTAATGAATCCTCAACCACACAGAAAAAAAGTTGGAAAACCTCTCCAGACTTCCACAGGTGTGCTTAGAAGATTGCAATCTCACTTAGGCAAGGCAGGGCTCCCTGTGGTTTGATGAGTCTATGAAAAGTTGTTGAGAAATACCACATCTGAGCTGTTCCAGAGTACTTTTCATAATTACATGATTTGCACAACAGTGCTGAAGGCGTGGCACATCATACAAATCCAACAGCTTCAGTCTGTGACACAGTCCTGCCAATGCCTCCAGCTACTCTGCTTCCAACTTCAGCAGAAGTTTCAGAAATTAAAGTGCACAGAAAGACTGCACTCCCACTGGAATTAGCAGGTATCTGCACACATTATTTCACGACAGCACTGATTAAAAGCCATTTTCAGTTTCTACACCATTTCTACTTCACATATATATCTCCTCCTAAATGTCCCATTACAAACACGAACTGCCTATAGATCTGCAAAAAAAAAAATCATTCTGTGCTCTCTTTTGATAATCTTGAAGCTCCTTAAAGCAAATACATGCTGCTTTCTGCACTGCTGATTGTACAGAGCAGGCCTAGCTGGTTAAATCCTCAGGGGAAAGCACACCATTTTCTAAATGAGGGGCTTTAAACTCTCTGACTTCCAAACTACCTAACAGTAACATAACAGAAGATCTAGAGACGCTGAAAAATGAACACGCAGCACTACTTATTAAGTGAAAGCAAAACCATTCATATTTGGATCACAACCTTGTTGTCAATGCTTCCTCTCAGTGCTTTTTAAAGAATCTTCCTTCATCATAACACCTCCAAAACAACTCTGGCAGGAAGTTTCAAGGGAAACTTGAAACATTTGGGCCAAAGGAGCAGCTCAGGCTGATGCACGTGCTCCTCTAACCAACTCGTACCTTCAGTAAAGCTGGCTTCCAAATACCAGCACCAAATGCAACACTCCTCCACTACACAATGACACAATATTCAAGATCAATTAACAATACTCAAAAGTGCCTCCATACTACCTTGTGAAGTTATTGTTGCAATCAGGAGTTTTTGTGGACAGACAAGGAAAAGGTACTTAACCAATGTGCATCACTCAGCACGGCAACTACAGCCCCACAAATCTCTAGAACACAAGATAATGATAAAAATAGCCACTGGCAGTCTGAACTAAAACTCGCTCTCCAACCTATTCTGCAATGTTTTGCTATCACTGGCACATCAGGTGTCTGCCAGAAAGTTTCCTGGATCACTATCCTTTTCTGGAAAGGTCAGCAGCAACTAGGAACAGGACTGACAAGTTCTGAGTTAGTTTAAGACAATGTACTTGATGAGAGATGCCTTGTAATTACAGACTGCAGAAAACTGCCTTCCAAATATTTTTCTACAACTGGGACACCACCACCACCAAACAAAACTAAAACCATACAGCCTTAGAAAACAGCATCAAAATTAATAGGAAATGCATTAAATTTTGACAAGGTATTAATTTACATGCAGCATTTTCTGTTTAATTTTATATTACAAGGTTACGTCAAAACCAGCAAACAAGACATAGTATTTACTGTGACTTGACATAAACCAGTATTACGTATCTTTTAAAAAACTCATGTCGCTAAAATGAGTAAAACAAGAAGATTACAGTACTCTACATACTATTAGAGAGCTAATGTAACAATAATCATGTATTACTAGCTGGAAGTGAGAACTGAGGCACTACAGCTTTATTATACTAGTAGAAATGCAACACTAATGTAAAAAAAACTCCACAATTTCATTTGCTTTAAATTAACAAGAGCCTGCTGTTTGTTCACTGGACTGTTTTAAATTCAATGTATTGAGCTTTTTTCTCTAGCCACTTGTTAAGATTTCAACAGTTATCTATACGAGTACTGTGTGACTTATCTTTATTTTCTTAAAAAGCATTACAAACAAAAAACTCCCCTAGATATGGTACCATCATTATTCAGTGCCCAAAGAGCCCTTACACCTTCCTCCTTCCTCAGTGCTGTAAAATAAATCAGGTGATTGCCCAGCAACTGGCTTTCCCTGTAAGTGCTGGTTTGGGAGAAACTCCTCCGAACAACAAAGAAAAACTTGTTCTAACTGCTGAACTTCTTTGTTGAGAAGCAGAATGCATAACAGGGTAGCTGTAAAGTGGCTATTACTTTAAGCTAGGAAGTTATATTAATACCTCAGCATGTATTTTTAGTTTTGGTACTTTTATCTTTTTTAAGTTCTCTGAAGGGTGGTTCCCTACTGCCATATGCTTCTTCTTGACAACTTTGCTTACCCTTGATATTCTGAAGATAACAGATGGACTTACAGCGTTAAACTTCTTGTCAATATTTTTTTTCTCGTAAAAAACCATTAGGGACAACAATTTTTCCTGTACTTCTCCTTTCCTCCTAATCATTTCTCTGCATGACTCCACTGTAAAGTGTACACCCTCTAAATCAAAAGCATTACAAAGAAAAATAACTGGTTTTGCCAAAGGAAGCAGCAACGCTACCACACCTTGGCTCCCGGAAACTGCAATCAGGGAAGAAGTTAAGTAAGCAGCAGCCTTCCCACACGAAGGCACTGACACTGCGAGACAAAGGAGTTGTCCTTTGTCCATCTTCCCTTTAAAAAAAAGGAACACCTTAAAATACATCCAGCCCTTCAGTGCTCCCCGGTCACTCCCAAAGGAGGCTTCCTCTCCAGTGCCCACCGGCACAAGTCCCGCTGCTCCTCTAAGCGGGGCCTACTTCCCACGCTAAACCGATGTGGTTGTGTCTGCTTTCGCACGGAGCGCAACTAAACACAACTACAGCAAACAAACAACGATAGCAAACATCGGGGGTTATCTGTGCAGGAAGCTAAATTTGTAACACCTGGCGCACGGCACGTTTAAAGGGAAAGCCCCTGAACAAACAAGATCATGCGAGGCACAGTAGTGACGACAGGATATTTGCATTATTAAATCAAAGAGCAAAGTACTAAAAAAAGACGACCTTTACACTCCTACCGACTCACAGATAGGTGAGCATGACTCCCAAACCCCCACAGACCATCTTCACTGAGATGCTCCTTGGCTTGAAGGGGGGTCCCAAGAGACGCCTTCCGCCGCAATAGTCTTATTAAAACTACACTCTCTAAAGTCCTTCCAAAAACGTATATTAAAAAAAAAAAAAACCAGGAAAGTAATCTCAGACCGATTTAAAGAACACACTGACCCTGCGGCTGCCAGCGGCTCCTCTCCCCTCAGCGGCGGTCCCGGGGCAGAGCCGAGCACGCAGCTGCTCCGGCAGACAAAAGGAGCGCGGAGCGCGGCCCCGCAGAGCTCGGCGGCAGAGGGGCGGGGGGCGCCGGCCCCGCCGGGACGAAGTCCGCTGACCGCCCCGGGCCGGACAGGGCTGTGCTGAGAGCCCGGGGCAGGGCCGGGGGTGGGAGGGCGGCCCCCGCTCCTGCCTCAACACGCGGCTCCCCCGCGGGCGCAGCGGCGGCTGGAAGGCGCAGCCCCCCTCAGAGGGTCC